>JAODUE010013531.1:0-26431 GCA_027564755.1 Amblyopsis hoosieri | reverse complement strand
TCCATAGTTCTACTGGGAGACTTCAACGCGCACGTGGGCAATGATGGAGATACCTGGAGAGGAGTGATTGGGAGGAATGGCCTCCGTGATCTAAACCCGAGCGGGCGTATGTTGTTAGACTTCTGTGCTAGTCATGGACTGTCTATAATAAACACCATGTTCGAACATAAGGATGCTCATAAGTGTAAGTGACTCCGGATAAGCGGGAGAAGATGGATGGATGGATGTCTGTCTGGAGCATATATTTTCATGTGAATAAGATGTACTGTCACCCAAGCACAAAATCGTTATAGCCCAACCGTGTCCAAGGCTAGCTATTCTCCCTGAACAGACATCAGACCTTGTAGGCAGCCTTGAGTCCACCGTTGTCTGCAATGTTTTCACCCAGGGTTTGTTTCCCATTAAGAGGCTCTTCATTGACAGTGTATCTGCTATACTGCTCCACCATACACTGAGTCTGCTTCTTAAAGGCCTCCACAGAGGAGTTCTTCCACCACGAACGCAGATTGCCATCTTTGTCATACTCCCTGCCTTCAAGGTAAAAACATGACGTGTTACTGTTACAGACACTGAAGGTATACCCAGTCAACAAATAGTTGCTAGAGTGAAGTAGTTAATAACAGAATCTCAATAACTTACAGTAATTATTTTTTTTAAATAAGCAAACCAACAAAAAACAAACCTTGGTCATCAAAAGCATGGGTTAATTCATGTCCCATGACTACTCCGATTCCACCAAAGTTAATAGCTCTGGAATACAAATTTAAAATCGTTAATTTGAAGAGATGATCATATTACAAAACTGCTGAAGATGTCATTTTGAAATAATGTTGTTGTAAGTAGCAGGCGGAGAGGTATACATACTTAGGCAAGGAACGGCTGTAGAATGGCGCTTGAAGAATTCCTGCAGGCAAAACCATCTCATTTTTGGTTGGGTTGTAATATGCATTCACAGTTGGGGGTGTCATACTCCACCTAGACAGATAGATAGGTAAATACTTTATTTATCCCGAAGGAAATTCATGTGTCCAGCAAACATACATACAGCGTAACAGCAAACATACATACAACTGACCTGTGTTTAATACAGATAAAAATATATAAGATTAAATAAAATAGAAAGTATAAAGTGGCCGTGAAGATAAGTGTATTTATTACAAATGTAATTAAAAATGTGAGTAAAAATGTAAGTACTGCAGCTGACCTGGAGGTGGGGCAGAAACGGGCATATTTATCCATTGTCTAATGCCTATTATGTTTCCTGCCATCACGAGAGCTGTTATACAGTCTGATGGCTAGGGGGACAAAATAGTTCTTTAAAAGTTCTTCTGGTAAAACAACGGTAATAATACCACCATGTGGGCTTTGTTTGTAGAAAGCAGCGGTATTGTGTTTATTCAGCATAGTTGGAAATCATGCCCCTCAAGAATGTATGACTTATCTCTGGCAAGAGGGACAGACAGTGGCATTGGCAGGGGCTGGTGTGGGGCATATACAGTACAGAGGCAAATACAAAGAGAGTGAGATAGACTCACTGGTTTCTGTTGGGGATCTTCCTCAGCTGATCTGCAGTTATTCTGGCTGAGAAGTTGTAGTACTGCATGACATTCTGGAAATAAAGGTCCGGCACCACCTCGAACTTGAAGTGCCAGGCAAGAAAATAAACAACAACAACAAAAAAGTTGTTTCATGTCAAACAACAGTAAACGAGAAAAGGTGCCTGTTCTGTTGTTGATTTAATCAACTGTGCGGTCCAATCACACATTTACCTACATCACTGAAAACTTTGTCAAGCTTGGTCAAATTCATGATGAACTGTGGATATCCAACCATGTTGTATATTGCGTCTGCCTGTTATGAAATATAATGGAATCATGTAAGGACACATTGCTACACCAGGTGGCAGTGTGTAATCAATATAGTCCAATACATAACCGAGAGCAATTTACAATACAGTAAGGCAACAGCGGAGAAGAATAAAAGTCACCTTTTCTTTAGCTGCACTTTTAGTTTCTGGGTCCATCCAGCTCACATATTTAAGGCTGTCCTCAAAAGCCTGTTTGATTTCCATGACCATATCTTCGGCCTGGTGCAGACAAAGGGACAAATGATGATTTCCTACAGAAACTAATCTGGGACAGCGTTGGCAGCACGTTGATGCACTTACAATGGTCTTGCTGTCCTCGGCAAAGGTGGCTTTGACAAAGAGGGCACCCAGGGCAAAGCCCAAGGCACTGTCCGTGTCGCTGACACATATCTTCCAGCGCGGTGTGCAGCTCTGCGACATCAAAAACACAAATCAAACACCCCACATATAGACCATGGTTTATAGATAGAAACGTGCAGAGGAAGACTTCAAATGGATCTAAAGGGCAGTGCTCTGGAAATGTGCTGTGTGGTTTTTTTTTCAACACGTACACTACACGATACTTCGGCTTGGGGTGCTGTCGTGTTTGTACGGATGACCGCATCACCACGCTTCCACTTACTGTCTTTTTCTTTAAAAGACAAAGCAAGCCGAGGTATACAGTAGATGACAGTGGGATTAAGATGAAAACAGGCCAATGTTTGTTAAAAAGGGGAAATTCACTAACAGAGCTCATCTCGTTGCTGCTGATATGAAACAAGATAGGAGGCATAAACCCACCATTATCTTCATGTAGAGTACAGTATTTCTCACGCCACAGATTAACATGACACCCAATTATCTCTTTGTTTTATTTACACAAAGGAAAACAGTGGATGGCGGGAGAGGATTCTGGGAATGGATATTAAGGAAACTATGACAGTGAGAATAAAACAGATATTAAGAGTTTGGAGTAAGGCCTTTTAACATACACATAGGCACAGATAGACAAAGGGCTTTTTTAAAAAGACATACAAAGACAGATTGCAACATAAACACACCCACACACACACACACACACACACACACACACACTCACTCACATAGAGTCCTGCGGCTAAGAAAGCCCTGGGCTTATTATTGCAACATAACCCCCAGCAGAAAAACAAGGAAAGAGAACAGGACCTTGCTTATATAAGAGCGGGGGTCAGGGGAGCCTTCGCAATGAAGCAGATACAACGATGCTCTCTACAACAGCATGAGCCAGCAGCACAGTTAAGGATGATATAGCTTTACGAGTCCAACATCTCAGTGTTAATGCGATTTACAATTCTTGAAACTATTTGTTCTACCTTTTTTGTCTGCATGTGTGAAATATTCAAAAGACAGTTGAGCTCTATGAGCCATTAGTTACTAATTTATAACCAAATGGATTCTTCTACACCGATACTCAGTGTTTATACCGATTATCTAAAGGTGGGGAGGTTTTCTTCCATCAACATCATGTTTACCAACCTAACAGTATGCATCTTTCTGTTACTATCTAATGGTCTCTCTCACCTTCTTTGTACCATACATGACTTCAAGAAATCTTTGCTCAGCATCCTGGAATCTTTGGTCCAAAACAGACATCATCTTTCTCACCACCTTCATTATCATGTAGTTATTAAGAAGGCTGCAAAGAAAAGAAAAATACCACCTTTGTTTATTTCTACTGTTTATTTCTCTACTGGAGTACATCACTGGCATGGTACTATTTTAATATTTTTGTATTTCTTACATTTATAGTGTTTGTCCCTTCTACTCCAATTTTAATACTCTATTTTCATTTGAAGTACATATATTGTATTGTATTGTATTGTATATTGTATTGTATACATGTATTTCCTTATGATTGTGAAATAGTTAATATAGCCTACTACTACTAATACTACTACTATTAATAATAACAATAATAATAATAATAATAATAATAATAATAATATTAATAATAATAATAATAATAATACAAATGAATACTAATAATAATAATAATAATAATAATTATTATTATTATTATTATTGTTTCTGACCTTTTATCTGTGGTATTTATGAGATCAGAAACATTCTGGAGGTACTCCTTTGCATAAACCACCACAGGCTCCGTGTCTTTGAGTGCCACAGGAGCAAATACCTCTGTGAGGTAAGGCATCCAGTCCACTGCTGGGGCCAGAGTCTACAAACAAGGGAACAAACATTTAGGCACATAAATATGCATGACATGCACAGCCATGCCATAAATCTGTAGGCCATCTCTCACTGCCAGATCCTTGGCCTCCATCTTGTGGTAGATGAGCTCCTCATCCCTCCTCTCCTCCTGGGGAACAGTGATGTTGGCCAAGGTGGTTTCAAAGTCTACAATCTCCTGCATAATCTTTAGAGACTTCTCCTTTGAACCACCCAGAAGGACCCCTAACTCCACCAAGAAGTCGAGGTATGCCGTGAGATACTGCAATGTCAAAGTGTGTAAGGGAGAGGATATATAAATCAAAACCATTTAAGTAAATAATCTGAAACTATGTGAACACAGGCATAGTGAAAACATGGAATACAGTTCAAAGTCTGACTAAGACTGAAACATCATCTCTTATTAATTCACAGGCAAAGCTCTTTCATATTGGCAATAATCTAATTAAATTAAACAAATTAAATTTAGATTACATTTAAGTGAAAAACAACATATTATTATTAGGATTATTGTTGTGGTTGTTATCACAAATACTTTATAAATTGCTTTTATTTGATTAGCATCAATCTCAAACCTATCCTTCTGTTCTTAAATGCTTATCCATTATGCAAGGCCGAAGTAAAAAAGGAGACAAATCAATTTACCTTTTCGTTTGCTGTTTTGTTAAGGTAGTAATCGCGTGACGGCAGTCCCAGACTGGACTGGTCAACCTAGGGTTCAGATTGAGGTTAAACAGTATTCTAGTTCTTAACATTTGTGAACCAAAATGAAAAATTGCACATACAAGAAACCTCTGCCATCTCAAGTAGCTGACTGTATAACAAGTTCATAACATTGCATTATGTAAGATATTTAATAATAAATAATAAATATTGCGATTTGGTCAAAAGTGTTGTTAAGTATTTTTGTATAAATTAAGACACATTTTGTTGAATAAATGTAAGTCTCTAAAATCTGTTTTCCCACCTGTATAATGTTACTGTTGGAGTTTTTAGAATCAGTGCTGACAAAGACAGTGAAGAAAGGCGAGGCACGGTAACTTGCGGACACTATACGCAGAACCTCCTGGAAGTTATCCTTGTCCCATGGACCAGTCAGAGCCCACCCCCCTGTCTGAAAGAGATTCAGCAGATCTTCAGTTACAACTGCATGCAAAACCATGATGGTACTTAATAATGTAGTTATTAGAAAGAGAGAAACCATCTGAAATCACTGCTGTGTTACAGATAGAATGACGGATAACGAAAAGGAAAACCGTCTACCTGATTTATGAGTTCCTGTAGCGGCTGAGCCCCTAAAGTCTCTATCTTGGCTTCATTCATGCAGGCTTGATAATATTTCTGGGCCTTTTCCTCTGCATTACTTAGACCCTTCATTGTTGTGTTTTCTATAATAAAAGGAAAATTACGTTTAAGTGTAGCACAGCAGTAAAAACAATAGCCTACAGGCAGGGCTGTAGTACTTGAGTCCTGTCTTGGACTCAAGACGCTTTATCTATGTCTCAGACTCGTCTTGCACACGTTGGTATTAGGACTCTCAGACTCGGCCATTGGACTCGCCACATATTCTAGATGGACTTGACCAAGGCCAGTCGAGTTATTAGTCGAGTTCAGGGTATTTCCTGCATAGATAATTACTCGCCTCTGTTATTTACAGAGTGCCATACTGGTCTGTTAAAGTATTTCTGTTACGGAGAATGGGAGTTGAAAAGCATAGCCTGTCTACACCGCATTACTATTACACCATTTAAAAGCAGAATGAACAGAATGGATAAGAAGGGATCGGGAAAACCAGCGGGCACAGGCAAATAATATAACATTTTAATTTAGATTTATATTAGCCCATTTAAATTACTATTGCCGTGTTCATTTCAACTACCATTCGGCTCCATCCATGGTTTGGTTCATCTAAGCTCTGATTCAAGTCGTTTTTCTGCATTCGTGGGATAAAGATTATCAACTTCCAAATAATTCCTGGAAACGTAGGCTATAAACAAATCTCCACATCTCTTTAAAAGTCTCACTTAATATTGATTACATGTAGCACTGAACATATTGATTAAAGTAAATATTACTCAAATATTCAACTTAAAAAACTATAATAATTTACAATATGATAGACACTAACTATCCCACTCCCACAAACTATTAGCCTACATAGAAATGTCATAAAATGGAGGCTACAATTTATTTAACCTGACATGCCAGCTATCTATGTCTGTTAGACACATCCATCTGGGAAACCGTCTATTGAAACTAGTTTAAAAGGGCAGGCACTTTCACAAAATACTTGGCAGGTGATTGGCCAGACCTGTGACCCAACAGAGCCTGTTAAATCCACTCTTGCAGTAGGAAAGTCAGGAGAAGATTGAAAACATATTTTCCATTGAGAAAAGCCTTTTCCTTTCTAATACAGTCTAATAAAATTGATGCTTATATTGCATCACCTACGTTAACTTTTGTAGGACCTGCCGTTGCTTTTTTCAAGTTGCTTTTGTCACACCTAAACCACGCCTGTAGCTAACAGTGCGACGCTGATTAACCACACACTGGGTTTACCGGCCTGAAACAAAACCATTTCCAAGCTCTCCAGACTGATTCTTGAGGCGAATCTTGCGAGGGTACAATGTATTGCTACCTCCTCTGAGAAATACAATGTGATACAGTCTGTGATTGTAAGAAAGTCAATAGGTTTCCTATATTACAGCTCATTGTCAAGGGGACAAATGATAGGGTACAGACATGATACACTAGCCTACTAAAAGTTAGCTTTTTTTTAAATATAAGAAGGCTATCATTGACAATGCTTAATGTTGAGTCCTGCTTAAATTATAGTCTCAAATGGACTTGACTTGGACACCTCTGGACTCGGCTTTCTTGACTTTGACTCAAATGTCTTTGGACTCGGTCTTGACTTGGACTCGACAAGCCCTGATCTTGGATTTGTCTTGGACTCGACAAAGGTGGCCTTGACTGCCTACAGGTAGACAAGCACAATCTTATTAATCTTTTACCTAATAAATGCTTCATGACAAGCATGTTGTTCTCCCAGAGGTCACTGAAAGGGCCCCATCGGGATTTGCCTTCAGGCAAGGGATTGCTCTTCACCCAACCCCCACAGGCAAAGTTGTAGAAGTCATGGCATGGGTCTACAGAGCGGTCTAGAGACCCCATGATGGTGCTGGAAACAGTTATGCATGACTCTGTTAGGCACATGCCTGGATGAGCTGCAGACACGGAGGGGAAGTTTAAAAATAGTAAATAAACACGGTATATACTCCTTGACAAGGCATTGGCTTTATATCCTTCCTGGAAGACAGTGTTATCTTTCAATTTTTTAAACTTTACATTTCAAAGGATGACAATGGATGGTAAGTACAAAACTTTTTTCCAGAAAGGCAATCCAAATATCTAGTTGTTTGTCCTAGGCCATCTGGAAACCATTATTTTCTAGAAGTGTATCTGCCAAGATATACAATCTTGAGAGTAATCTATGCTTCTCAAAAACCAACATAACTAAAAAGCTCAAGAGGCTACAGTAGGATAAGGGCATCACTCCTGGAGGAAACAGTGATAGAGAACAATTATACAACTCACTACAGTACGTATTTTTATTTATCTGAATAATGTGTTGCTGATAGAGGTTAAAACTCTTCTCTATAGCCCTATTACATATAAATGTGATGTGACCACACTGTCTTTAACAACTGACAAAGGCATTAAAAAACTCACTAAGTAAGCATTATTGATTAACAAAAACAGAGAGGCGTAGCACAGATTAAAAACACAGTAAGAGAAACTGGGCCTGCCAGAAATACAGTACACAGATATTAAGACATTGAAGTTCACATGACATGACACATGGAAAATGCCTAAGAGGTAATATCACCAAGCCTTTGTGGATGCCTTAAACTGTCAATGTATATAAAGCAACACTTCCAGTTTTAAAGGCAGATGATCTTAAAAATGGCAGTTCTGTTAAACATTGTCTAGCATAATAAAAGTGGATTAGGTATTTATATAACTTGGTATGCTCCTACATCGTCAATTACTTTGTACAAATTACTTGAGGGACAGCCCCGTAGAAATATATAGGTCAACCCTTGTTATTTTAGGAACAAGCATAATAATAAGGAATAAGCAAGACCTCCATATTTTTTCTGGTTCAATACAGTAATGATTAAGCTGTCAGGTGTCTGGTACTTTCACTACACCCTGATAATCAGGAACCAGGAACAAGAACCGGTTAAATAGCAAGCACATGTGGGTAGTATGCAAAGTGTTGGGACGTAGGGTTTAGAACGACTCTCGCTATTACTTATAGTATAGCACTTCCTGCTATGGGACAGAAACAGAACAGCGTTTTACATATCATCTAGTTGACAGTTGTTGATCAAGTGAGTGTCATACAGTAGCAACACTTTGTCCTTATGTGGCATAAGACACAGGCAGCCCACATTCTAAAGAATAAGGGCTGGCCGAGGTTAGCAAAGTATGTTCCTTTATTATTTCTAAGTAGAGTTTGCAGTGGGTGGTTATATTGAAGGAAGTGGCATTTAGATTTCCTCTGCAAATAGAGGTGATGGCTGATTTTAATTGTATTTGGAAATATTTTATATACTTTTATACACTTATATACAAAGCCCCAAAAATGTTAAAACAGAAAGATGGACAGATTACCTAAATTGCTGACTGTCTTTTCCTTAAATCAAGTGTATCCATAATAATTTGAATTATTTTAATGTGAAATAACAGGGATCAACATGTGTGGATTTGATACGCATGTCTGCTTCACAGAGACAACAGCAGGTGTCCCTAATATGTCTACAGGCATTGTCGGTGTGTCATCGTGATGCAATGTTTATGGAGAAGGTCAAACTCACTCTGTTTGTAAAAGATCCCAGCGGTGATGAGAGCAATGAAAAAGGCAACAGCCAGAACACACACCGAAAGCAGCAGTCTTTTCTCTCTCTGGGTCTTCTCCGCCCAGCAGATAAAGCTTTGTGCTGGCCGAATATTGACCTGTTTACAATGCAAACCATGCACACAAACACACATAACTGAAATACACACGCAAACACACCTGTATGTATTGTAACACCGTGGCTTTACATGTCAACATACAGACAACGTACATACAGTACTTTCCCCATGTGCTGTAAAATAGCTAATCATGGCTTTGTCTCGATGTTAGGTCTGATTTCAAACTACTGTCTTGTGTGGCTTTTCGAACCCTCTGTACATACTGCAAAAAGGTTGCGCTTTCTTCTATTGTTCCCAGAGTTCTAGTTCAGCAGGTAACCATAACAGACATTGTGTCTTTGCCCCAGATTAGGTCAAATTGTGATGTTAAACCAAATCTGTTTCGATATACATTAAAAAAAAGTGGTGTCACTGGGCAAAAAACTTTATCTTGGTACTATAAGAGTAAGACTGACGTTTGTGAATATCAATATGAACTAGAGCCACTGTCTCAATTGCAAAGAACACTTCCCACACTCAAATCAGAGATCAAATATAAATGGGAGCGAATTGGATGTCCGCAAGCATGCTGTTACACATTTTGTGTCAAATAACAGGAATGTTGACGACTGAACCAATGGGACAATGTGTCTGGGAGTCCATAAGCCTAAACACTAAACCAGCATGCACCTAAATGCAGGACAGAGTGAGGTCTTAATCTGTATTTTGGAATTTACTTTTATAAGTAAAACTCAATTGACCCAGATGTGCATTAGGATGGGATTAGCTTTATTAGCCATGATGAGGGTTCAAGAGTCAAACTAACGTCCAATGCCAAAGTCACCACAGGGCTTCCTAATCTCTGGGAGTTTAGCAGGTTTGGGTTGGTTTGGATTTAAACTGGCCCCTAAGTGTAATTGAGAGGATCCCACATGCCAAAGTATGTGGAATCACACAGCATCACATTTTCTAATAAAACACTCTTATGGGATTTCTGGATTTCCAACGAAAAGCTAAATTCCTCATTCTCAGGTACTGTACCAATTATAAAGGACTAAGACCTAAAATGGAATACATCTGTTTGTGTGCATGCAAGTGTGTTTTCGACAATTCCACAAGTTTTATTGTCCACTACTTTACAAACCTGGGATAAATCTGCAAAGTCTCATAGTTTATTTAAAGGACAACTAAAGTCAAACCTTTTGTGTCAAATAACAGGCATGTTGACGACGGAACCAATGGGACAATGTGTCTGGGAGTCCATAAGCCTAAGCACTAAACCAGCATGCACCTGAATGCAGGACAGAGTGAGGTCTTAATTTGTATTTTGGAATTTACTTTTATAAGTAAAAATCTATTGACCCAGATGTGCATTAGGATGGGATTAGCCCTTATTAGCCATGATGAGGGTTACCATCATGGCATGGGGGTTTTACAGACATGGAGTGTTATAAAAGCTTGTGGCCCACAACTGGGGTCAACTGCCTACTGGAAACCTACAAAGTGGGTCTAAACAATGCAACCCTACCTATTACTGTAAAGCAAGACACCACACCATACTAGGCTTATTTATTTCCCTTTAAAAACAATATTTATTTGTATTACAAGTTTCTTGCAATAATTACAATATATAAATGAGGTGGTAGATTTCAACGATTGTTATTGCAAATTTTCTTTTGTTTTATTGTGATAACAAACCCAGCAGTCAGACCTACTGTATACATAGCAGTTTATAAAGAATATTGTTATTTAATGGAATAATTAAAAAACAATATTCACATGTGTAACTAATGCATTATGTTGCACAGATTTTAAGAACAAATCAAATTAGAGAAGATATTAAAAAACACCTATGCATACGTCTAGGGGATATTATGCACTTATGAATCAGTTTGTGAAATTATACATACGGGAAGGCCAAGAAAAATAACTTGAACATTTTATATTCATGTGGTGCCTTGCCCAGGGGTTGCATTGTTTACATAAGTTTCCAGTAGGTAGTTGATCAGGTTGTGTACACAGGTTATGATCCTAGGTATATTTTAACATTCCATATATGGTATATATACTGTATATACTATATATACAGTATATAACATTGCATGTTTTTTCATCAACAAAGTGTGGTGTTCCCCCTGGGTATAAGGTTGGTTTAGCTACACCCAGCCATAGACAACAATACAACCTTAAGCATCTGTTTTCTAGTGTTACTAGAAAATGCCAAAATGGATATCAGAGATATAGTCTTTGTTTCCAAACAATGCTGTTATATGGCACATGTCAACATTAGACAATAATTTGATATATTATACACTGTAATATTATATATGATAATCTGATATGACATTATGTGATATGATATATGATTTGACATTTCACGAACAATGATTGAAAACAAAACAGTGCAAGGTTGGAATGCTATACATTTGCTCTAGTGTGTCTATGTTTCTTCAGTGCCACAGTACACAGGAATAGATAACATTTTTAGTTTTAGGTCCATGTTTGTGGGTGTTAAAATGCTTTACTTGTCAATAAGAAGCAGATTCACTTTTGTAACAACAACATTTATTTTTTCTTATTTTTTAACTGAAAGAATTACTGTTTCAAGATGCATTGTCTCAGGTTTCCTGGTATGATTATATGAAATATTTTATGAAATCCTGTGTGTATCACCAATGACTTACTGTATATAAAACAATTTTAGTGGAACACGTACTGTACCTGCATGGGCGATGATGGGTAGATCTCCTCATTATTGGAGTCTATTAAGTCCTCCTCATCCAGTGTGGCTCTCTTGTATGTTGACATCTGAAAAGTCAAATGCAAAAAGGTCTCCCTTAGTGTTTCCATGATGTTTAAAACTCCTTCCTCGTACACATATCGGTGGTGTAAGGGTTTTATTTTCGATGACTATTCCTCAGTAGCTGAGATTCCAGGGTCTGTTTTTCTTTCTTATCCATCTCAAAGCATCTCTGTTTGGTAGGTTTTGGGTTCCTATAGTGGCCCATTTGGTTCAAAACAGACACAATCACACCCCATTCAACCCCATATGTAACTTTTTAACACTTAGACGCCCTGGCGGCAAATCTCAATGCTCCACCAAAAATCCTCCCCTGAAGAAATGTGCTTCTCCTTCATTCCTCTGAGTCAACCTTGTCGATCTTGTTAAGTAAACTCCTCTCTCAACTTTCATTCAAAGGCCAGTCTGTCCAAACACAAGACAAGGGAGGTGACGGAACTGGCGAAAAACAGGAAGAAGCATTGACTAAATCGACTTACATGACCGGGGAGTGTGTACAAGAGTGTGTGTGTGTGTGTGTGTGTGTGTGTGTGGGCATTCCAAAAACAGAGTGTATGCAGTTGGACGGGAAGGGATCCTTACCAGTCAACTCCCACTGTCTCGGCTATAGGATGTGTTGCAATGGGAGGAGGAGCCCGAGAGATGGCCTCCTCCCACTACATGCTTTGAGTCGTTGCCCGGGGTAACTGTTACCTGATAGGCCTGATAGACGATTGTTGCTTTGCCTGTTTAACCCCTCACCCACATGGCTGCTAAGCAACACACAATCTGATTTAAAGTGTTTTGTGTGACATAAAAAAGTACATTAAAAAATCTGTAGTAACAAATGCATAATTATCTAGGTGAATATTACTTTTTTGGGGCAGTTAAATACAACAAATCACAAATTGGGAATATTGTATATTAATCACCTTAAACAATCGCTCAAGGATTAGTCGCATACATTTGATGACACAAACAAGTATTAGCTATTTAATTATACAATTTCTACTCGCACTAAAAAAAAGTTACTTTCAGGTATGAATTCAAATTAGCTGGCATAAATAATGTCTGGCTACAGTCTGCAGGTCAGACTACCACCAAACCACAGACTCTTAGAGAACAAGCAAACAGCCACCGCACATGAAATCTTATGTCAATAGCAAAGGAGTGAACCATGTCAGAGAAAGAGAGAGAGAGAGAGAGAGAGAGAGAGAGAGAGAGAGAGAGAGAGTTTGATTTGCACATGAAATGTTTTAGGTCACTTTCAACCACATATATACTTTAATCTGACCTATAGCCGGGAGCAGGCTAAAAGTCAAAAGGTCATAACACTAGATTGGCCTGACCCAACTAACCAATACGCTCTAGCTCACTTCCTCTCTCTCACTCTGTCTCTCTGTCTCTCTCCCACACACACACACACACACACACACACACACACACACACACACACACACAGACAGTTTTATGGTAATTATTGTAACAACAAAAAGAACCAATATGTAAAGTAGGTGCAGATAGTACAACCATTAGTGTAAAACAGTAATGGTCTTCAGAACCTGGTTAGAAGATGGAATAGTGGCATTGACTAACACACGACGACGATCCTATGGGTGCACTGAACATTCCTCAAGCATGTTCTCCCTTTGAGTTCCTTCTTGGCACTAATGCCTGTGCAGATGGGCCTCGCTGGGTTGGCAGATGTTGCCACAGATTGCCTCTCCTGTGAAAAAGCCCTATGAAGTGACGGCCAGCCTCCTTTCCTGTCTGTGACGCACACAGTAACCAACATAAAGTATATCTCATACTGTAAATGAGGGCTGAGGTTCTGTCGCGGACGTCATGAATCTCGAGGGTTTGTATCCAGTCTACAAAACACAGCTGTAATATGGTGCTTGGAACTGTTAATACCAGGCCTGTGTCACCTTATCTAAACCTGCTAGGTGTATACCTGCATTGCATACTTCATTCACCTACAGTATCGCATGTAGTCAGCTTCTGGAACTCAGATCAACATGGGCCTCTCAAGCAAACGGTGCCCTTTCGACACTTTTAGAAGCTACAATTAACCGGTCGTATTCACAAATTCAGTTTGTTCCACGTTTCAAATAACAAATGGTGAAGGGCCTTTTTTGATACTACAGTACTGCATGTGTTCTCACGGAGCATAGCTGATGAGAGGCTATGAAAGGTCAATATTCCAGGACTTCTGTGGGACCATGGTCTCCAAGCAAGGCTGTAAACCACAAATATGCGTCACTAATTCGTCACTGATTCCTCCAAACCGATGATTATTTGTGGCACACAGAGGCATTCTCCAGGAATCACTGGAGTGTATGTTTGTGTTAGGAGACTGTTGACTGTTGCATGTAGCATGCAGCCTACTGCATTACATTAAACAAATTACACTTACAGCAGGAATAGCAGCAGCAAGCAATAGATAAATACTACCAGTAATATAATAATAAAAGATGCTCACAGAACCAAAGAGGAGCTGTGTACAGTATACTGTAGTTGTGTTGCTAATGCTTGGCATTTGGCCAGCAGTGATTTCACATCAGAAAAAAGGAACCTCCATTCAGTATCATTATTGAAGGGCCTGTTAGATACTTGAACCAAACGTGGCTTCAGTCAACAATGACACAATTTCCCCTTGTTAGTTCATCTTGAAATATGGCCCAGTTCTGTAATCCTATTATGGGAATAATAAACAGTTATTTAGCAGACGAAAGAGGCATATGAGCGGCAAACACCAAGACCATGCCTATCCTGCCCAATCAGTAACTACACTTTTGTGTACACTGTATGAACCTACAGTATGGGTTAATGACAATAAAAGTTTAATTTAATTACATTTACTGTAAATTCTTATTTAAGATTCTGTATGATGAATATTGAACTTCAGCAAGGCATATCTTTTCCCACAACCTCACCGTTAGATGACCTCACAGAGTGAAGTAAGAAGGGCAATCACTGCAGCCAGGAGCACATTCCAGAAATACCACCATGACTAATGTAAACATAGC
Source organism: Amblyopsis hoosieri (assembly GCA_027564755.1). Taxonomy (NCBI): domain Eukaryota; kingdom Metazoa; phylum Chordata; class Actinopteri; order Percopsiformes; family Amblyopsidae; genus Amblyopsis; species Amblyopsis hoosieri. Next base: position 11,589 of record JAODUE010013531.1, on the reverse strand, counting down.
CACACTCTAAGACCCTCTATTGCAAAAGGATCATACAAGCATGTGAAACCCAGTACAAATGACACGTTCATAATCATCTGATTCGACACTCCAAACACACGGTGTTCAAAAACAAAGTTGAAACTGGGTATAGCACAAGGACACAATTTGCAATGCCACCTTACTGTAACTCACAAACAGCTCACATGCTGTCCATGGTTGTGACTGAAATTCGTAACAAATTTGCCTGTGTATTCTAATGACGCTACCCCTGCTCCTGCGGTTCCAGCGTTTGTGAGCTATGGATAAAAAAAGTTGTCTCAGAGTCCTCTGACGTCAGAGCAGCACTGGAAATGTCTTCCTCTAGGGTCTACTTGTGTTTCCTTTCCAGAAAAGACCATGATAGTGTTGGGAAAGGGATACTTTCCCAGGCCAACGTCAACGTCAGTGATTTCACAATGACATTCTTCCTTTACATACAGTATAACAAAAACAAGTAGCCTACAGCACGAGTTTTTCCGAATGTAGCATAGGCCACAGCAACACAGCAACAGCTAGTGAGTAGGCCCAACTGTTTTTCTGTTGGCTATCATATAACTACTGTATGTACAGTATATATATATATATTCTGTATATATATATATATATATATATAATGATATGCATATGTGAAGCCTTTACCTGAGGGGGGTTAAATACAGTATATAACCTTTCAGGTAAATGCTTTGCATAAGTATGCTAAATCACAATTTCAGGTTTGTTTACAGTGGCGCTGCTGTTATGCCACATTGAACCCATTCTCATATCACATTGGGTAATGAATAACCGAAAAGTAAACCAACAACTGTTGGCGTTAAATAGTCAACCAATCATTCAAACATGAACATATTCAACTGATGATCTACTGCTCAATGATCAGGTAGTCTATGTGTCAAACCAAAAAAATGCGTCCTGTGGTAAGAATTCTTAAGGCAAAGCTCAATACTTTAAATAGTGTCGGCTATTTGAGATAGGCCCATCATAATCAATAATAAATCATTAATTACAAATAAAGCTTTTCATAAAATAATTTACATGCAGGCTAGACACTTTTTCTGTAATAAACATAAATTCTCAAAATAATTAAACAATGCAACTTGCATCAAAAAAGTGAAATAGCCTCAACAGTAAAATTAGCCTACATGTTCAGAGCCTATCTATAAAGGAGGCAGTTCATTTTAACTCACCGTAGGCTATTGATAACATGTGCCGACAGATTGTTCATTTAATAAAAGTCAGAGGTTCGTTGTTAAACTATTAAGACACGTTAGTCGCGAGGACTATAGAGAAGCTATGAAATGTGTTTCTAATGAAGAGCAGGGTTCGAAGAACTGCTGTTTACAATATCCTATATCATGCAGCGATACATTAACCTGCCTAATGGACTTGTTGTCCACACGAAAATGGTAGTGTGACACGAATACTAACATTTAAAGTTTATATAACCATGTTAAATATGAATAATAGTATAGCAGCATGCTCCTACCATTGTGTCAGATGGGCCGCCACTGCTGTAACTCTGGTGCTCTTTCCGGGCGCAAGTTCTGGCGTGCTTAAAGCCTCCCCCCGCCTGAAAGTAGTCATAAACGTCACTGTTCTAATTGATTTTCCTGACATTGCAAATAATGAAAGTCATGACAAGTGAGGGCTTGTCTGACTCCAAAATCAACATTTGTAAAGCAAGCGGATGTCAGATTTAGCCTATTGATGGATAATGTTAATTTTTTTATATAGCCAATAAAAAAACAACAAATATTGATATAATATAGCCTATACCAAATAGGCTACTTTAGATATAGCTTTAACATTAACAATGTCCCATCATTTCACGAGATGTTAGCGGTATTGTTTCATACGGTCTATAGTGACATCTAAAGGACATAACAATAAACCGCAAATATCAACCAAGCAATGGTTGTAGTGCTGCCTAGTGTAGGCCTACATTATAGACTAGTGAATATAGGACTATGATACAGACGTAACGATATATAGGCTACACAACAATAACAAGGGGGAATAGCATATAGGGGGAATTCTTATTTTGTGTTAACTTTTTTTAAATTGATCATATTTGAGACAGTCTAAAATATATAGTACAATAGGCCTATAGCCATATCATGAACTGGCTCTTAACTAAAATAAATGTTCACCATTCACTGTTTAATACTACAGGTATTAAAGGAAGTTTATCTGTGCACTGGTAATGCATGAGTCTGCCACCAGGCGGAGCTCACGGTCCACTTATTCCCTATATGGCATAGGATCATTATTTATAAGGTTTTTCACAGGCACTATTAGGTACACCGTTATTCTCAGCCCTTCAGAGCCGGGCAGTGGCCTTATAAGAGGATTGGCAAAAAGCAACCAAGACACACACTTGTTTGAAAGTGAAGTGAGGGAGGGGAGACATTTGAGAACGGATTGGACAACACTTTGGATGAAGAATACGGTTCCAATCCCACTTCCAGTAAGTAAATATAGCCAATATAAAAGTTATCCATGAAACACAACCGAGTGAATAGTTATTTGCCATATGGAAAGTAGCCTAAATATGCTCATGAAACAGTTTGCAGTTCGCGAGTGCTACATTGTTGAATGTTCTAAGCATGGGAATAGAGATGCTCTCATTCTACGTCGAGTTTTGCAGTGGCTCTGTCGATCTGTATAATACTTTTCATACAAAAAGAAATAGCCTATCCAAATTGAAGATTTTAGACTAAGTTTGTACAAACGTCAGCTCTATTCATCCTAAATGTTGGTTGATAGCCTACTTGCTGAGTGGAGAGAGCATTCGCGGCGTTTTCTATTTTTATTGAGGAGCAGCTTGTTGGAAAGACTTGAAGAAGCAACATTTCACTCTTTCCAGCGTTAGACCATGATGATTGTAAACAAGGACAAGGGCAAGAACACTCGTAATAATAATAATAATAATAATAATAATAATGATAATGATAATAATAATAATAATAATAATAATAATAATAATTTGGGCTAAAATAATAATACAATAAAAAACTTAATCGCCATCATAACAAAACCATAACAATAATAATAACACACATTTGAAATTAGGCTATTGTATCTTTCATTGTGTTAAATATAGGATAGGCCAATTACTGTTATGGGAGGTATGGACCAACCAGATTGAAAAGTATAGGCTACCCATCAGTTTCCAGTTAGCATGGCCACTGTATGGGAGAATATTATATAGAACAGAAACAATAAATAAGTTCAGGAGTTACAGTATGTTATGCCTACAAGCAACACTTTCCTGGTGAGCAGAAACCTATATAAGTTGGGTTATAAGTGCAGGAACCCCCATCTGTGCACTTCCGTCTACCAATCATTATAAAAGTAATCCTGTCATTTGAGCAGCATTCACGTCTTCGAGAGACCTATAGCAGCTTTGTGTTGAGTGAAGACATCTGTCTGTAAACTGCTCGCGTCTGTGTTTTTGGTAACGTTTTGTTAAACTTTGGGAAATTCTTGCCTGTCAGCCGTAAGGTCAGAATTCACGCATGGCATGGCACTATGGCCGGCGAGGAGCACATGTGCTATACTGACTGCCTTTCTTTGGTGGTACTGGCTCTGCTGTTCTACTTTACCTGCAGACTGGCGTTGCGTCTGGGTGGGCCTCAAAACTTGTGAGCGCACAATTTTAACTGTCATGCTGCAACGATACGTTGGTAATGCCTCTGTGTTTTTTGGCTTTATTTATGCTGTTGCGTATTATTACTCTATAATTTAGCGCACCAGGCTGGTGTAAGGCAACATCATGCTGTAGCTTAGTCCGTGGATATTACATTCTGTTTCAAATTATGGGCTACACTGCCTCCACTGACCCAGTGAATAAGGGACTTTGATGTTTATGCTGTGTGTGAACAGTAATAGATGTTAGTGAATATGTAGCCTACTTGCACTCTCAGCATCTTGTTTTAAATCCCCCATGTTAAAAATTATGTAAAAGTTACATAATATGGTAGTTTCTGGAACTGAAAACCTTAGTATTCTTGAAGCCCAGATGAAAGAAAGAAAATGCTGCATTTCAACTCATGGGTGGAGGTGGCCAGTCAATCATTTTGTTTTAATCGGCTTTGTTATGGCCATTAAACCCCTTACTGTTCTGGCTCAATCCCATTAAAGTGACCTTCACTATATGTGTGGAGCAGGGTGGAGATAATTACAGACGAAAGCCTGACTGAACCATAATAGCCCCTATTGCGAATACCTAAATTCACAGCTTCACAATTCACAACAAGCTTTTCAGCTCAACATAGCCAAGATACATGTTTTTTTCTACTGAATTCATAAAGGTGGATGATGACAATGCAGGCATACGTTTCACACACAGTAATGCTCTATAACAAAAGACTATTCAAGTTATATGACTACTAATGCAGAATAATAAAATAAATAAAAAAACACAAGGTTTTGGCATTTTCACAAACCCTTCACACATGTTTTTGTCTTTGTAATGTGTTTGTAATTTCCAGACACATTTCCTTCATGGTTCACAAGCAGATCTAGTCACTAACCCTAAACCTAAGATTGTGTGGACAATATAGGGACATATTTAAAATAACACTGGCCTTGTCTTAAATATCTTTATTTGTCTCTGCTGAGCGAAGCACTTACCAATTCGCTATGTTGCTCTGATGTTGAAGCAGACCTTTAATGCTAATATATTATTTATATTTCATTTCCTCGTCCTTTTAAAGAACAAATAACTTTCGGCAACCTGTTTCTCTTGTCACGCCAGCAAAAGCTGGTGACAAGAGAAACAGGTTGCCATGTGTGCTTTTTTCCTACCAGCTATAAGAAAACAGCAAATTGCATCATTTTCAAGTGGTATGTTACAGCTGTCCAGAATCATACATCTACCCTAGAGACAACAACATGAATGTGACAGGTCTGCTCATCATTTGCTCTTGTCTGTTTGTGGGAGTCCAGGGGAAGACAACATTCCCAGGTAAGTTACTCTCTTGTTAGTCAGCCACCACATAAAAATAGCAGTTGGTGAGCTGTCTTTTAGTGAGGTATTCATTATACTGTATCTTATGTTTGGGTGCTAAGTTATTGCTTCATTTTATGGAGACACAGTGTTCCCTTATAAAAATGTACCCACGTTTCCACGTTATATTTAATAAATATATACTGTATACTGAATAGAGACACTATGGTGTACTGTATTAACATATGTCTCTAGTTATGGTTCTCAAGAAATACAGTATTACTGACTTTGTCAATGGTTTCTTAATCATCATATCTTCATATTTGACAACTCTGTGACACAATGCTACTCGAAGAATGTTGGGAGAAATGTTGTACAGTACTGTAGTTAAACAGTCCCCATTGCATCATCTGCATAACCTGACTCATGTACCTGCTATACAACAGGCATGCCATATGGTTACTATAGCTAACCCTAACTGTAAACTGTAATACACAGAGCAGGAGAAACAGCCACAGTTTTGGAACGCATGGGCCCAGCGGACCCTAAAGAATGCTCTCACACTTCAGAATCTCAATAGGAATATAGCAAATAACCTTATCCTCTTCCTCGGAGATGGTGAGCAATGCCAGCATTTGAGTCTCGAAAACAACATATCGTGTCACATGATACTCAGATTCATGATGTTATGTTTGGTGTTGCCTTGCCAGCCTTGCCCTAGATCAACTATAGGCCATGCCTCTATGACCTGTGATCGATAGATAGGTATATTGATGTGGTGTTTCAAACGCAAGAGATGCGTGGTCAAACAAACAAGTCTGTTGCCACCAATTCACTGAGCTTGTGATTGTGCTGGCTAGCTCATTCACACAATAAACTGTATCCTCTACCAGATCGTCACTCTGTTTGTGTGTCAGTAATGCATGACGATAGAACTGCTCAGAACTGCTCAGTCAAAGAATAGCAAACAGCATCTGACCTCAGCTTTAAAATAGGCATATGTTATTAAGCTTAGTAAATAACTACTACAGGGTAGCAGAGAATAACTGTTTTCCTTGCTACTACTAAGACCAAGTATAACTACTAGGTTTTTATTACAGGCATATGCTTTCTTTCCAGGAAAACATAACTCGATAATGTATTTTGTACTTTGTATTTGTATTATGCAGACACAGTATAATGTGTGTCAATCTTTACTGTAACATCAAGTTCAAGGTGAAGCACCAAAGTAGGTTTTTATGTGCTTTAAGATCATCTAAAAAGTCTTCAGTTTTGACATCAATCACAAGGTTAAAGGTTATGTCAGAATACACCTGCCAGTCCATTCTTGAAGGGACACTTGTCTGTCGTGTTATAGCACCTCCATAACCCAGACTATTCACCCCGCATGTCTGTACCTGTACTGTAAATACATATCTGTGAACGTGAGAGGTGCGTTCACGTGTGGGAAATCATTCTCTATTTGACCAACATTGCTGTTTTAATTTCAAATTCCAATGAAATGCCCCACCCTTCCTTCACACTCATGCAGTATGCATGCAACAAGCTCAGGTGATTGTTGGGAAATTCTGGAGCTATTAAACACCAGCCAGTTAAGGTACCTTAAAAGAACCTTGATGCAAATGGTTGAACAATACACAAGAAGTGGTGATGAACAGTACAGGCCTGAGCGGAAACACATGGACCAGGCTGGTCATAACAGATGGTCTGCTTCTATTGTGCAGGAATGGGCATAGCCACAGTGACAGCTGCACGGATACTGAAAGGGCAACTAAATGGACAGAGTGGAGAAGAGACCCTGTTGGAGATGGAGAAGTTTCCGTTTGTGGCCCTGTCCAAGGTCTGACATAGTGGTACACCATACACCAACAGTGGTTGTATATAATATATGTATGCTTTTATATGCTATTAATGACGTGCATGTCAACGAGGGCAGGGCTGGTGGGAGGGATGGGGTTCACAAACTATGCACAACATTTTTTTGGCGATTGTTTTTTAAATGTTTAACTGTAGAGAAGAGTGAACTGTTAGACATTAATGCTTCTTGTCTGAGAATATGATGACATACCAAGTCATTATACAGTACGATATGTCATCCTGTATTAAGTTACTCATTTGATTAAAACCAAAAACATATGTATCTCGATATATTTTTGGTCTTTAGTGTCCCACAGTTGGTTATTGATTATGGGTGGTTTTGTAAGTAAGGACTTATTGTATATAGCATGTTGGATTCCTTCCTCTGTATTCCCAATGTTTTTTTGTGGAAGTGCTTCCTTGTCTTTTGTTGTGAGGAACAGGTGAAAAAAGGTTCCTTATGTTTTTGAAATGTGGGCATGTGCAGCCCTTTGAGACAGTAATGTGATTACGGGCTATATAAATAAACTTGAGTTGACTTAAAGGTATTGTCAGCTATTGCAAGCTAATTGTAAGCTAACACACTTTTGTCAAACTCAACAAATATTTCCTCACATTTTGCTAGCTTACCGTTCTCTCCGTGCTGAAAAAATAATCAGCCCAGGCTCCATAAATACGAACATAAACAAAGTGGTGGACACCGCTTATAACAACAATGCCATTGGCTTTCAAAGCATTTCAATTTGTGTGGCGGTGCTGAGGAGGGATAGTGTTTTGATTTGAGCTCGAAGTTAGCAAGCGTTCTCGAATAACCCCGCCTTGAATGTAAATAACATTCCCATGAACACGTGTTTGTCTGCAGACATACAACACCAATTTGCAGGTGGCAGAGAGCGCGGGCACAGCAACAGCATACCTCTGTGGGGTCAAGGCCAACGAAGGCACTGTGGGTGTCAGTGCAGCTGCCGTGCGGTCCCAGTGCAACACCACAGAGGGCAACCAGGTCACCTCCATCCTCAGATGGGCCAAGGATGCAGGTTAGGCTGCTGCATTGCTGCACTTCCTGTTTGATACTGGTGGGGTTTCCTGTGCGACGGTGGGGATATGTTGCACCTGAGTCTTGAACCATGCTCCCTAGGATTACAGAGCAAAAACCTTAGCAAGGCTTCTAGCATCTGTCACTAGAGCATTCTTGAGGTGTCAGAGAGCAGTGTTAGTAGTACTCGAGTCTAGTACCAGTCTTGGTCTCGAGACCCGTTTCGAGATCACTTTTTGAAGGTCTCGGTCTGGTTTCGGACTGGCATGTTTACTAGGTCTTGTCTCTGTCTCGGACCAAGAGGACTCTGATTTTACGGTCAAGACCACAACTGCGGGAATATAATTATTGCCGCCCGGTGCATGTCTATTGTCTAATCGTAATTCTTGTAATTAGAAGTAAAGACTCCCTTACATTTTTATGTTTTACTTTACATTCTGCGACTGGGTCGGCCGGCTGACAGGCATCTGCAGCACATCGCTATCTCTGTGTGTATGTCAGACTGGGCCCAAGTAATACTTCAAGATTGAGGGGAGATACTTGTTTATGTTGAGATCTGATTGGCCCAATAGTTTTCACACAATCAAATCGAATGCAAGGTGGTGTATGAGATATCTTCTTTCATTTTAGTTTCTTTTAGTTTCAAATAAAATGAATGCAGGGCAGGTGAATAGATACGTGTGGAAAAATGAGAAGACGAGCACTCCAAGCTTTGCTGTCAAATGTAAAAAACAGAACACACAGTCCTAGGTGCACCCCAAGCCAAGTGACAGTCAGCAGCCCGGAGACACAGTACGGGCTATAGCCTACAAGAGATGTCAGGTACAAGCAGCAACATTTTCTACGTTTAGACAGGCCTAATTTAAACATCCAAACGATAGCTATTGTTTTCATTTTTCAAAGTTTACCCTGTTGGCTAGAGTTGGTAGGTTAATAGCCTAGCTAATAGGATTAGGTTGTTAACATTAGCAGGAGGCTATTTTTATTGGTGCTGAAGCACACCCAAATTGCTTTTAATAAGCACCTCTAAAGAAGGAGAAATTATGATTATTTTCTAACTTTTCTATCTTGGCATTTTCCTTTACATAGATAAAGACATTAACACCATAAGGACAAAGAAAATGCACACATTGTTGCATACAAATTAACCAGAATGCAGGAAATGCAGGTGTTTTATGATCAAAATGTCATGGGGAAGGACCCCCAGACCCCCACTACTGTGGATTTCCCCCCGCCTCCTGTTCAACTTAAACATTCTGTAGGCTACATAAATGCAAGCAGATATGGAAACATTCATGTAACCTGTTGTTATACAGTGACAATTGTTATTTAGAAGGCTTTGTACAGTATGTCATATTCCCCTAAAGGTCTAAAATTCACCCCAGCTGCTTTTTAATGTACAGACTGGGCTACTGATTGTAGCCTAAATTTATATTTTAAAACAAATAAAAGGCAAATAGAAAGGGCCAGGCTATCTACAAAATTAAATAAACTACTGCATCATAGTTTATTATAGTGGATGGTAGTGGATTTGTATTTGCAAACAAGGTGTACTCGACGGTTCTCGGGCCGGTCGGCTTCAAAGTCCCGGGCCGTTTTTTAGTCCCAGTCCAACCCTGCCACTCACCGACCTAATTTTGGTCATGTCTGTGAAGTTATTTATTAATAGGTCTACTTTTCAATGCGTGCATTCAACTGTAGGTCTACCCATATAGAAAATGCTATATAGCTTCATGCCTCTGTCTAGTCCAACAACGTTAAGCGATGAATTGCACACATGCATAATATTCTGTAGGCTACTGCACGGTCAATGCAGTGTGTGCAAGAAGACTATATATCTTGCAATGTGGGACTCGAATTGGTCTGGTCTCGACTTGGGACTGCTTCAAAAGCACTTTGATAAATCCCCGATCACACAGAGATGGGTTGCCTGTGTCAAAGAGAATGGCTGCTTGCGCAAACTGTCACATTGACGAACAACGCGACTCCGCTCCTTTCGCTGATAAGTTGAGAGTATTTTAACTTTTATGCGCGTCTAAAAAACGCGAAGCGTGGCGCCATAAAACATTGGCATGCAGTCACGCTGTACCATGATAGGAAAACAATAGTTTTCGGTATGATCGGGCCCTAAGATGAAAAACTGTATGAGGTAGGCACACAGGCAAGATAATGTGTGATTGTTCATGTGGGGTGGGGTAATAGCTTGGGTATGGTATGGGCAAGTGGCCTAGATTTTGAGTGTGTCAGTAAGGGTTGACATATTGGTAACTTTGGATATCATTAATTGATGGCACAAATATTTAAAGATTTCTTCTTGATATTATCTTGTGTTTGTCAATTGTAGGCAAGTCAGTGGGAATAGTGACAACCACCCGCGTCAACCACGCCACGCCTAGTGCCGCATACGCTCATTGCGTGGACAGAGATTGGTATTCCGACAACGAGATGCCACCTGATGCATTGTTGAGGGGCTGCAAGGACATCGCCCGGCAACTATTTGAAAACATCCCAAACATTGACGTGAGCTGGAGCTTCATGCTTTCGCATTTATAAGCATCTTAATAATTGCACATCTTCAGTCTGTTAACATTGTAGCTCTGTGGCACATAATGGAGTTAGTGACCATGATAAATTGGTCCGTAAACTTGTATAGCTGCTTTTGTTTCATACAAATGTAGCTGAAAAGAATGTGAGTTCTCTAGAAATAGATCGATTGTGATTAAAACTAAAAGTAATCCTCAGGTAATCGTCCAGAACTGCATCTATGTTTTTGACTACCATTATTTCTCCAAAAACGTACTTCTACTATTCTACAAAGCTTTTATGGGGCGGGGGCAATATACTGTAAGTAAACTGCGGGTGAACACAACTATTGCCAGTCCAGGATCAACCGCGACTGAGTGGTTAAAGATGCTGGTAGAATTTTAGAGCTATACATTTAGTGTAATTTCTTATAAATGCTAAGATATCTGTTAGCTATCAATTAGTGAAATGCTGTGTGAGAATATCTGCTGTGGTTGATAGCCTCTGCCTCTACATATGAATCCATTTAGATTGTTTATGGTGTGATTGACTTGCCTGTCAATCACATGATTGAGCACACATAGTGCAATGTCACTGTCATGTCACTGGGTTATGAGTTGTTGATTTTCAAAGTATTTTCTTTGTCTGTTTTAGCGAGTTTTCATTGTAACTCTCAAATCCTAATAGGTACAGTAGCTGCACTACAGAATGTTTGACATAAGTCAGAAGCTCTTTAAGTTTTATCATTATCTTCTATGGCTGTCCAGGTGATTATGGGCGGAGGAAGGAAATACATGTACCCCTCAATCACGTCAGATGTTGAATATCCAAGCTTATCGAAGCACAACGGCACACGAAAAGATGGCAGAAACCTAGTGCAGGAGTGGACTGAGAAATATAAAGATAAAGTGAGTTTTGTTACTCCCTCTAAGCCCTTGTGTTTGTTCGAGGGTGTCTTGTAGGTACCAATTCCTGTACATTTATACATTTTAGTAGTTGAATGTGACCAGGGTATGTTCCACTACATGTACCAGAGAGTATATAACTGCGGTTTTCGTCTCAGAAGTAATCTGACAGCTATTAATTAGTATCAAAAGATATTAATTACAATAATTTGATATAAAAAATTTTAAATTATTCGATTTTTGTTTTCGCTTTAATAAGTCCGACTCACATATCATTTTATGCGCAATAATGCGTAGGT
>JAODUE010013520.1:0-26441 GCA_027564755.1 Amblyopsis hoosieri | reverse complement strand
CATATTTTCAGCCTGCCAAGTGAGGTCTAAGTGTCGACCTTTAAATGTCTTTCAATTAAATACTGCTATTATTTAGGGAGTACTAAACTCTTAAATGATGTCCGATGTTTCTGTCTTAATTAAACTCTCTAATGAAAAAAATTTAATAAATAATATTACCAGGTGTTTGTCATGTTACTGTCCATTTTGATTTCAAATGGAAAAGGCATACAAAGATAAATATAATATATGAGAACCAAGGAGGAGATGGCAAATATTCTGTTACTGTAAAACTATTAATTAGCATGATGTATTTCTAATGTGGGTTTCTACCTTTACTTTCCCCCATTTATCATATTCATCATACACCAAATATACCTACCTGTATAGACACACATAGTGCCACTTAGAAATCAACCAGCACTCTGTGTGTGTGTGTGTGTGTGTGTGTGTTTGTGTGTACACTGTGTGCAGGCTATGTATGCAAATGTCATTATCCAGCTCACAAGACATACATTATTTTTTCCCATCAGGTTTAAGCTATCTGACTTAGCCTTGACAAACAAGACCAAACATGGTAATGGTAAGTAAAACTACTTCCCTTATTATCTGAAAATATATTGTTGTAATATTAACATACTCTTGTTGTTGATGAAATTAAGCTCAATTTCATGTCAGGGCATGGGACTGTTTTCTGCCTTGATCAATGAGGCATGCAAAGCATAGAGACCTTAGCCCAGAGGTTCAGGCTACAGCCAATGAATGGCACTCTGGCCGTAGCCTGAACCTCTGTTCGGTGTGTCCTGCCTAATGTACTGTAGCCACAGCAGTATAAAGTGTCATTACTATCCATAGATAATAGCTTCGAAGCATGGCTATATTAATTATATGTAGCCACTCTCGACTGGCCCAAAGCAGAAGACCTGTAGCAGGCACAACAATTCAAAGATGGCAAAACTGCTGTTTGATAGAATTAGCAACACTGTGATTGCGTGCATGTTAAACAGTTGGACGACAGTTGCCATCCACAAATTGAAAAGCGTGTTGCTAGGGCTCTGTATTTAAATTGGAGCTCTCCAGCTGTCGTGAAGAGTGATGGTCACAGTGTCAATGCCGGAGAAGAGGAACTGAGCATGTGCAACAGCCCCTTGGCTCGATGGTGCTGACCTACTGCTCCAATGCAGCAGGAATCTCTCCGACAGCAGCTGCAGTTTGAGTTTATAGGCTGTGGTCCCTCTTTTTATCCAATGAATGAGCATTTAGCTTACCGTCTTTCACATGGGTGTTGGTAAGTTAGTTATGCTGCGTGCATACAATAGTGTCATTATACGGGTGATGTATCGATATATACCATACTGTAAATACTAAAGGGCATTTGTCATTGTACTGTGTATGTTAAGCATTGCGTTTATATGGCAGCAGGAGTTCCAACGTAACCTGAATCCCACACAATGAGACAACACACGCATGCACACAAGCACACACACATGCACAAAAGTGCACGCGCGCACACACACACACACACACACACACACACACACACACACACACTCACACAGTTGATATGCAAAACTGGTGCATGTGGTCTGTTGATACTTTGCATTACATGTGTTACAATGTATGAAACACATTACTGTACTGTATGTGCAGTACAGAATATGTATAGCTATAGCGGTTTACTGTTATCACTGTCATATAAGCCACTGCATAGCATATAAAGCTGTCAAATTATGTTCAAATGCATTTGGTTAAATATGATTATTGGTGAAATATGATTCTTGATGAAATATGATTCTTGGTGAAATATGATTATTGGTAAAATGTGATTATTGGTTAAATATTATTTTCAGCAGCAATTATTGCTTAAACGCTTGAACTGTTACATGTCTCCCATGTAATTTTTTAGGAACTACTGTCCAGTCAAACTTTAAGGTCTCATTACTCCAATCATTACATAGGTTTCTCCTATTGACTCTACCCATTTGAGACCTGGCCATGAAAGGAGGCATTTGTTTCCTTACAGGGATTCCGAGGTACCATAGCAGATGCTCCAGACTTTGACGCAGCTGCAGATGCTGAGACACTTTACAATGCAATGAAAGGCATTGGTGAGTGTGTCCACGCTTCACGATACAATATCCCATCTTTCCGCTTGTCTGCTGAAGGGTCACAAGGGGAACGGTCTTCAGCAGTCAACATTGTTCTACAATAATGGGTTATTTATAAATTATAAATTACTGAAATATTGCACTCCTTAGGCAGTGACAAAGAGACCATCTTGGAGCTTGTCACGTCTAGAAGCAATGCCCAGAGGCAAGAGATCATCACGGCATATAAATCCACCTTTGGACAGGTACAAAAGCATGATATGTGCTCCATCAACAGCTACACTGCTACATGAAGTTGTTATCACGCATACAGCTACGATAAATGATAGAAACAATGGCATTGTGACGTTATGTCCATATTTACCAGGACCTGATTAATGATCTGAAATATGAGCTGACTGGCAAGTTTGAGCGTCTGATTGTCAGTCTGATGAGAACCCCAGCCTACCATGATGCCAAAGAAGTCCGTGATGCCGTCAAAGTATGATATGCTCAATTGGAATATGTCATTTCTATTTCTTAGGTTGAATTGCTGCTTGATTAATGTCTTGCTTTATTTCAAGGGAGCTGGAACACACGAGAAATGCCTCATTGAGGTACTGGCTTCTAGAAACAACAAACAAATGCATGACATGGTTGCAGCATATCGAGATGGTAAGACACTGTCCATTGACTTGACAGCATTTAAGTAAAATAACAATGGGTCAGTTAAAGGCACACTTGTTGATTTGTGTTTGACATTGCCCATGTGGTTAACACCACCGTTATGAAAAGGTTATTGTCTTGCTTTGAGACTCAGAGAGCGCAGGAGTCTCTGGAACCTCAATGCTGAGTGGTTTGCATTGCTCTCCACCCATCATCCTTCAGCCACATGAAGGGGCAGACATTTAGGTGGATTGTTTATCATGCGATCAAGGAGTGTGCCTTTAAATGAACACATACACATGCCGACTTGTGTAGTAATGTGAATCCTGTGCTGGGGTGGTCTCCAGCATATGGCAGAGAGATGGAGGAGGATATAATCGCAGACACTTCAGGACATTTTCAAAAGATGCTGGTGGTTTTACTTCAGGTCAGTGCATTGACTGTTGGCTCCATCAGCAGCCAGTTATTGAAGCAATACGTGTCTTACTCACAATGACACTGGAAGTCTCAGCCACTTCCTTCCATTAGCACTATGTCACATAAGTAACTCTGCTGAACGTCTGATACAAATACCCCTGTAAGCTTGACACAGGACTCTCTCAGTATTTTCCGGTGCAATGATAGCACACTGCTTTATTTGCTAATTTAAAATGCATAATTTATTTTAAGCAGCAATCGTAGCCAACCAATGTTATAGATTTTTTGTTGTTTGGTTATCCAATGACTTCCTCATTGTAAGTTCAATGTCAGACTTAGTCATTGAGTTAAATAGTTGGTTGTCGTGAATGTCAATCAAAATACCTCGCTTGTCAAGTAGGCGGGCACTGATGCAGTTAGACAGCGCTGTATCCCAGACTTTACCGGGATAGAGACTACGACACTGGTAAGCTTCTCAGCTAACACTGTGGTGGTTCTAGGGGACCAGAGACGAGTCAGGAGTTGTTGATGCAGACCTGGTAGAACAAGATGCTCAGGTGAGTGTTTTTTTCTCTCCGTTTAAAATTTCTGAACACAGTAAAACAAATAGTACTGTATATTAAAGCAGCAGCAAACATTCTGCTATGTAAAGATATAGTGGAGCAGTTGCATCCTGAGCAGAGAATGAAATCACACCCTCTGTGTGTGTGTGTGTGTGTGTGTGTGTGTGTGTGTGTGTGTGTGTTGTAATCCGAGCTCCTCTGTTCTTTGTTTTCATATTCGAGCAGGTGCGTCTTAGTGTGTGTGTGTGTGTGTGTGTGTGTGTGTGTGTGTGTGTGTTTTGGTTTGAAATGCTGGTGCTCTAGGTTGACATCTAGTGGTAGAAAGTCATGTAGAGAAGAATGTATAATTAACCCATGTTGTGTAACACACAGGACCTGTTTGCTGCCGGGGAGGAGCAGTGGGGGACCGATGAATCCAAATTCATCATGATATTAGGCAGCCGCAATGTGACCCACCTCCAGATGGGTGAGCACAGCCTTGGGGCTTCACAGGAGCATGGCAACCACTAGAACCAATCACCAGTCCATCTGGAGTTGCATGAAATGAAACTGGCATCACATGTCATGGCTGTGTTTGGTCATGATACAAGTAGGGGATGGAGTTGGAACACTATGTATTACCTTTACTTATTTGAGCAACTGTAACCAACTTTGCAAGTTGCATATGTTATGCTAACATCTCCAGCTTGAGACAGTTGTTTTTAATGTGTGCTATTCCTGTAGTATTTGATGCCTATGAGAAGATCGCAGAGAAGTCCATAGAGGACAGCATTAAAAGTGAGCTGTCCGGGGATTTTGAGAGGCTGATGCTGGCAGTTGGTAAGATTTCCACAATCTCCCACCACCTACAGTTGGCCTACCTCAAATCAAATAAAGCTATTCTGCTGTTTATGCAACTTTTGGATGTTATGTAAAATGTCAAATTACTTGATAGCAGAGTTCTGTTTGATTTGTCCCATAGTCCAGTGCATAAGAAGTGTTCCCATGTTCTTTGCCAAGCGCCTTTACAAGTCAATGAAGGTAAATATACTCAGGCCATGTTTAAAAATAGACCCTCATCATCTAACATTCCCGTCATTGCAGCTACATGTAATGCTTCACCAGAATTACCCACTGTGTATTGGCATATGAACTAGTATTACTATATAAAGTACACATTCATTGATTATGTTTAATAGTGATACATATTTGTTATATGTGCTGTAGTTTACCGTGGCAACATCATACTATACTTAACATTCACATTTCCAGGGTCTCGGGACCTCTGACAACACCCTGATTCGGATCATGATCGGTCGCTCTGAAATAGACGTGCTGGACATCAGAGAATGCTTCCGCCTCAGATATGAGAAGTCACTCTACAACATGATCAAGGTCTGGTAAAAGAACAGCAATTCATGTTTTGAAAAGTATGTTATATTTATGAAGCATTCATCTCTGGAATGTTTGATTTGAAACCCATCAGGAGGACACGTCAGGGGATTACAAGAGGACTTTGCTTCAGCTGTGTGGGGGTGATGATGAGTAAGTGACCAGTAGGTGGCGATAGAGCACCATCTAACCCAAATTTACAACGTGGGCTGTTAGTAACAAATTGCTAAAGGTGAAAGGAAAAGAACAGGATCGCAGGTTTAACCTATACTTTGACCTTACTTGAGGGTACTTCTCCCTTGAAAAAGTAATTTGTGCAAATTACCTTTATAATGATCCACTCAAACTTATCATTCTGCGGCATCTGTGTTCACGTTGATTATTACAGCTTAGCTGGCGAGTTCTTCCCTGAAGCTGCTCAGATAGCCTACAAGATGTGGGAGCTAAGTGCCATGACCAAAGTGCAGGTTTGGCTCCATCTGCTCCCATGGTAGAAGTGTCCTTGCATGTTTGGCTTGGCAGTAGCATGCATGTTAACTGTCTGCTGGTTCTGCAATGCTCTGCACCTTGCAGTGTCTTAACCTTTAGACTGCAAGCACTGCAAGACCTTTGTCTGACTGTCGATAAGATCACAAAGCTGTTCATCTTACAAATCGGACATTGAAATACAGCCAGTTACTGCAACAATGCTCTGTCCAAACCAGCAGAATGCCTCATACGGCTCAGTGTTTTGAGCAGCAAAAGGCTTTCTCACTAAAAAGATGATTTATTTAGTGAGCCTTTCACCTCAGAAGGGCACACGCCTCCTCAAATGCAGAGGAAGTATTGTCCTACCCAGATTGTTCTGGAACTGAGCCACTAGTGTGTTTTGAAGGCAGTTGTATACAGTATGTTGTACACACTAAGAGCTAGCTCGTGCATGTTTTGCATAGGGCAGTTTAGTGGTTAGGATGTTTGACTCCTATTGAAAGCTTGTGTTGATTCCTGCCGGGTCTGTAAACTGTTGAAAAAACCCACATGCAACTTAATACTTAACTCACTAAGGTAAAGGTGTCCTTATTAACTTTGCTCTTTGCTCCATGTCCTGTTTTTCAGGAGCTTTAAATTTGTGCTTGAAGACTGCTTTGCTTAAGCGAGCCTAGAGCGTTGCTCTGTGCAAACACTGATGTTTTACTCTTCCCATTGTCTTATTTTTCTATCTTAGCTAAGGCCAACTATTCACCCTGCACCGCATTTTGATCCAGCTGCCGATGCACAGGCCTTGAGAAAAGCAATGAAAGGATTTGGTATGTGAAGTGTGCACGTTTGCTATATAAAGCATGTGAATTGAGTTGTTCATTAAAGGCTTGAATAAAGTATTTGTATGTGTATACAGGAACGGATGAGGATGCAATCATTGACATCATTGCACAGAGAAGCAACGCCCAGAGACAAGTGATCAGACAGACCTTCAAGTCTCTTTTGGGAAGGGTGAGAGAAATCTACACATCTAACAGTATGTCCTTGCTTGGCTATTTAGAGTTCATTGGTAGGTTAGCCTGTACAGTAGAATGCCATGAATACCAATGTCACACCCTGTATGGTTTTTTCACAAAGGATCTGATGAAGGACCTGAAATCTGAGCTGTCAAAGAACTTAGAGAGGCTTATTATTGGGCTTATGCTGACCCCCGCTGAGTTTGATGCCAAAATGATGAGGAAAGCCATAGAGGTACTGTAGGAGCTTCTGTAATATTAGCATGATTGGAGCTATTGTGTTTGGATGCTAAGCTGTCCTTGTACAGTACTGTGTGTGCCTGATACCATAAAGGTGGTTTGTGTCGGTATAACATAACATCTTATATCAGGGCGCTGGAACAGATGAACACGCTTTGATTGAGATCCTGGTTACTAGGAGCAATAAGGAAATCCAAGATATGAATGTTGCGTACCAGAACGGTAAGTAACAATTGTTGCTGGACTCACTTTATTGCTATACTGTAACAATATGCTTCTGTGGTATTAAAACTGCCATTATGTTTTGTAGCCTATAAGAAATCTTTGGAGCACGACATTCAGTCAGACACATCTGGTGACTTCTGCAGAATTCTCGTTTCCCTGGTGCAGGTAATTTTCATCTTTATGGAAAATAAAACTGTATTTTATGTATTTGTGTAAATCAGATCACCATAATCCAGCACAGGTATGAAAGTTGCAGACACCAGTTCTTTTCTAGCTCAAAAGGAGAAGCATGATTTCGATCTATAGAGAGCATAGCTTTATCTTGAGCTTAGAAAGCAGATGCTTATATGCAGTTTGCATGATAATGCATCATTCTTGACATGTGTTGACATGTTCTCTAACACTGACAAAGAGATATACAGTACTGTGCGTTACAATATTTATCACCCAAAAGGTAAGCAGGTATCACACATAGATTCCGGGCAAATTGCACCTGTTTATTCTGGCCATGTTAAATGAAAAACACTTATACCGAAACGTTGAACATTTAATTTGCAATGAGATTTATTAACTATTTGGTGTGTGCTTCCTGCCTTTATTGGAATTCACTTTATTATTTTAGTTTCGCACCACAAACAAATATTGGGAATCTTTTTAAAGACATATACAGCACCGTATAAGGTGTACCACTGTCATAAAATATATATAAATGGTCACAGTCAAACAAACATGCTTTTATCTATTCAGGGTGCGAGAGACGAGGGTCCTGCTGACATAGAAAGCGCGAACACAGATGCAGAGGTGATTCACGATGCCTTACTTACTGACCATTGTCTTTGTGATGGTGTATTTTGGCACAGTGCGATACGTGCTGTTAATGCTGATGTTAATGCTTGTTGTGTGAAATATTTCAGGAACTGGCAGAGGCCTGCAATGCGGACTCTGACGACAGGGTCATTAAGTTCATGAGCATTCTGTGTACCAGGAGCGTTCCCCATCTTAGGAGAGGTATGGGTTGACGTTGAGGATTGTCTTGCAGATCTAAATATGTACTGTAAAGTGCTACATGTGCGTGTCCAGACTCAAAATCATTCCTTCTTTTACTGTTTGCAGTATTCCAGGAATTTGTCAGATATACAAATAAAGACATCGAGCAGATAATCAAGAAGGAGATGTCAGGCGATGTGAAAAACGCCTTCTATGCAATCGGTAATCATCAACCTCGTGATGTAGGCTTCCTCAGTGGTGTATTGTGTCAGGTGGTGACAAATAGAGTAGGTGGCTCATCTGCACCTCTCATCTCTTTTTCCTTTGCAGTTCACAGTGTAAAGAATCAGCCCTCTTATTTTGCCGACCGTTTGTATAAAGCCATGAAGGTAAATACATTGCAGTTTATTGTATTAATAAATATTGCAATAAAAATAAATTAAATTAATTAAAACATCAAGCCTTAAACAAGTGTAAATTAAAGTCTGCATCCAGGTAATCTATTAGTTATTTCACAAAGTCCCAAATGAAAACACCAACTCTGATAATAAAGGCATTGATGCTTTCTAAATGTAGAAATATAGGATTTGTTATGTATATTTTTGCTACAATGGTGATGTTGAAAACGGGTGAGGTCAAAAAGATGTTAGAACTCCTCCATGTGGTTAGTTTGATACATAACATCTCAAACACGCTAATATTAGTCTATAAACAGCCACATATTCCAAAATATAGCTATACTTCATCCCCAAGTGTGATCAAGGTACACAATATAAGTTATTATGGAATATAGCATATTTTTGCAGTATGCGTGTTTATCTGATTTTATGACCCCAATGTTATTTTCCTTAAAATATGTGGATACAGTATAATTCTATTTATATTACAGTGCTTCAACAATTTTGTTGAACATAACAAAACCTGCTTATGTGTATTGCCTCTGTAGGGCCTTGGAACAGATGACAGAGCTCTGATCCGCATCATGGTTTCTCGAAGTGAAATTGATCTTTTTAATATTCGCAAAGAGTTAAAGGAAACACACGATGCCTCGCTCCATGAATTCATCCAGGTAGAAACAATGGTTGTAAGTTTACCTTTTTTGTCTAACAATTAGTGGGTTTGCTGTCCCTTCTCTGGGGTAGGCACATTTGTCTAATTATCTTTATGTTGTGTGTTAGAAGCCATCTTTTTTTAGTGGGATAGTTGGATGTCTGTGTACGGTAATCTGTATCCTGTCAATAGGTTTGTGGCTACTGCACAGCTGTTTAGGAATTTCCCCTGTATGCTTGACTTCCTTTATCCTGTGTGTGATTGGCTAATTGCCATAGCGACAGGAAGTGCCTAATAGCAGCACCATATCGACTTCCAAATGAAAACCTGATGACCATTGACATCTATGAAAACATTGACCTTTCATTTATTGTTTTATTGTCCGTTTGAGCAGGAAATAATATTATTACCGTGTCCCACAATTTAAGTTTACTACAATTTACAACTATATTGTATATTTTATAAATGCTATAAAACATACAATGCTTAGATTTTTGTGACATTACTTTGAGTTTAATTTGCTCTGTAGTGTGTTTATGGCAGATTTAAATGGTCAACATAAAACTGTCCAATTATTGTTCTCAGGGTGATACCTCTGGAGACTACCGTAAAACCTTGCTGGTGCTCTGTGGAGGTGAAGATTAAACACCTAAAGCCCCCAAAGGATGAGAAACACACATGTATACAGACTTCACTGAGAATCTACTGTGCATTTAACACCCATGGAAATAAACCATGGTGGCAATAGATAGTATCTGATGTGAATTTCCCTATCTGCTGCCATTCATCTGCCAACCCCAATGACTTACTGTATGTCCCAGCCTATCATGTGTTCCGTCCTTTACAAATATGTTTTATTTTTATTTTATTTTATATTTGTACTAAACCCCTTGCGTGCAGTTGTCAAACATATTTTCAAAGTGCCTGGCTACTTATATGACCATATACTGTACAGGACAGTCACTGGATGTTCAGAAAGTCTATCAGATTTCTGTGGTATTATTGAAAGGTCTTATGTTAACCTGAAATAAATTAGTCTGAATCATGCATCTATTTCTGGTTTCCTTTTCGCTATATTTTAGATGGTTTCAAGGTGATTTTAGAGCATTGGGTTTATGGATTATGTGATCATATTTTGTTTTAGTAATGTATGTGGAAGTGGGGCGGTGTGAGCTTATAGTTGCACTTCACATAATCTTTGTTCATAATGTCCATACAAAAAGGGAAATGAAGAATGTATAGCTGGAAAGTCCTCACTCTAATTCACTTCTACAAATTAAAATAAATATAAACTTGTATTGACTACGAAATGTTTTCTACATGCATTTCATAGCATTGATGCTGTTTAAAGATCAGTTTGAATAGAGGCTGATTTTGTAGATTTTTAATGGCATTTAAATCAGTATTCCAACTGTAGCTTCTAATATAGCAGAACCTTAATTTAAGGCCATTTATTAAGTCGGTTAAACCCTTGTGGGCTTGCAGAATTACCTTACTTCTTTCCATTCAACTACTGGAACAAACATACCGTTTTTAATAATTTCATGCATCTTTGTTGACCGGATCAGCAGTAAAGTAGCCTGTATACAAGACAACTGTTAGCTAGCAGTGTAGAAGAAATTTCTACAGTCTAGTTTATGTCTCAGTTGAATGCATGAGCACAGCTGTTGTTAGGCTATCTTTGAGCTGAAGAGGAAAGCAGAAAAAAGATGTATGTAGCAAGGAAATCCCCTGCACTAGGCCAAAATCCAAGGCAACAAATACAGTGTTCATCTGTCAAACCCCAGTGTTTCGGCACACACACAACCTACCATTGCTCCATTTAACATGAATAAACGATAACGAGATCAACTGCAATAGTTAGTTACATGCTATATCAATATACCCAATGCTCTGTTTAACATTCCATGCAATATCCAAAATCTCAAATGACGTATTTCAAAGCAACTGTATAATGCAGTAGTTGTATGGAGTTCAGCTAAGTAATCACAATCATGCGATGTTTCTCATTGTACATTGCACATTGAACTAATCTCTATACATATATATTTTTGCTTTGCTTTCATTTTCCAGAATTTGTTTAAAATTACAGTTTGAGGCCTGTCCTTCATCATTCCTTTTTGCTATGTAGTGATGCATAACAAATATAGTTAAATAATAAAGCATGGCACATATAAATTATAAATAAAGATGCATGAGTTTGATTAAATATTTGTTCACTTTTTTTTTTAGTGACTTAACATGCCACATACCAGATTGGTTATGTGGGAATTCCCCAAGACTCTATGCAATTGCTTCCCCCCATTTACCAGTTTATAAAAAGTGACTCTGATACAAACAGAATGTGTGGGTGAGTTGTTAATTTTATATTTAATAGCTTGTATAAAAAAGTGTTAGATATCATTTTACACATCTGTTGCAAGATAAACTGTTTTTTCAATTACATGGAAAATATTTTTTTGTTATTTGGTGTGCAAACTTATGTTAAATTGCAGGACATGTATTACAATTTAGATAAATTAGCAATTTGCAAATTGCATTGTAATTATTCGAGTTTCTAATATTTTCGAGATAATCTTAGTTATATAATGCTGTTGTGCACAAAATTAAGTTACTATAAAGTTGCACATAATTAAGTTACTATGCTACTTAAGAAAATGTCACATTCTTAAAATGTATTTAAACAGAATTCCGGACTGAACACATCTGTATATTATTTCAAGGTGTGTTCAATTGTTTGTTGTTATTTTTTCTCCTCAAACATTTCCATGTTAATATGATCATGTAACTCTGTGATTCTACAATATGAATGCCAATACAAACAATGTAGATAAGGCCTACCTGTTAAGACACATGTCAGTTGAACAACTGAGTGCATTTAAACAAATCTACAACTGACAAAAATATTTAATTCACCTTACAAAAAGGTGCTGTTTTTCCCCCCAATTTTTCCATTTGCTTAAATGTTCTATTATATCCTATGTAGGCCTACAGACATTCTAAAAATCTTAAGACTAAAGCCATAATAACATTTCACATTCCATCAATGTGATGCTTTAGGATGGAGACTCTGCTGATGTGCTGCCAGTGGTTTAAAGCCTCCATATAAAAACTATATAAAGATGTATTATATATAGTGACATGTGTATCATACAAATGGCATATGCTGCTGGTTACATAATCATTGGGCTGTTCATTGTAATATGCCTACATGTAAAACATACCTTTGAATTGTGACACGAAGTACACATATGATGTGCGTCAAGGCTCGAATAATTTTCTTTTAAATAGTCAAACATCATGTGTGTTTCTTGTCACAAAGCAAACGGGATCTAAAAATAATTTTATTCTCCCTGTTGACTACCATACATATTTTTTCCAAGGTCCCATAACGTGGAAGTGATATCGGCTCTCTATCAGTCTGGAAAGCCTCGGGATCAGTTGAATGTGTCCGAGTAGCAACTGAACTTTCCAATCAGCTTCGTGTTTATAGCTATGGGTGTGGTTTAGGTGTGCCGACCTTGGTGCCGACAGCGAAAACGACCAGATGGTTCATCCAATCAAACTGCCAAGTATTCTTTTGAAAGTACAGCCATTCACAAACAGTTTCAATGTACCCCCCAGATGGTCTTGTGACAACAATTCCTCTGGCATGTCAGGTTACCATTGTTTGCCATTCTTGTCTAAATTCTAAAAAGCCAGCAGGGGGAGTCCAGAGTTTCCTAGTAGCATACACGTAGTAGTGCCTCAAGATGGCATTTGTTGTGCAGCACCAGACCTACATACAATAAAAACAGCCCACTCCTGCGGCATGTAGAAAAAAGGCATCATCAGGAGTCACAGTTGTGTCAGTTACAGTAAACAGGTGAAGCAGCTGATGTGCTGGTAGGCAGAGTTTGGTAGGTTGCTTTTCAAATGTAATCCATTACAGTTACTAGTTACCAGACTAATAATAATCAGTAATGTCATTTTTTGATTACATAATTTAGTTACATAATCTGATTACTTTCCATTACGTTTAGATTACTTCACGCCTAAACCCTGCTAAAAAATCCAGCATCGCTGGTCACCAGCATAATGTATGTTTTGCATGCTGGAACCGTTTTCTGGTACCCCGGCATCCCATGCTGTTTGCTGGTGTACCAGCATTCCATGCTGGTTGCTGGTGTGCTGGTATACCAGCTAGACCAGCACTACCCCAGCACTAACCATTATGAACCAGCCTGGACAGCATGGAATTCATGATGGTTTATACTAGATTTTTTAGCAGGGCATTGTTCTTTGAATTGACATCCAAAGCAATTTCCTGCGTTGGCACGCCAAATCTTTTTATTTTGTGACCATGTTGCTCAGGGGATCAGATTAAAGTAGGGCATTATTTCAATCAAATATACATTAACATAAATACACCATGTGCTATAATGAATGGCATATTAGATGGCATGGCACTATCGCTGCCCTACACATTGTTGGCCTGGTAAATAAATATTTTATACCATATGTGAAAGGGCCATGTTTCTATCAGCCAAGGGGTCATTGGCCCTAAATACATTGAATACCTCAATGTTTACTGCATATGGTCAGTCTCAACAATTTGACAGTGAACATATTTAGTCAATATGTGAGCTTGGTGACACAAAATATGGTTATAGCCTAAGCCTACTATGATTATGTTCAAGTATGCTACTTTGCTGTTTGCTCCAGCGTTAACTTGCTGTCTGTGGCCTAGTGGTGGTAAGCTTTGCAGTCATTGGCCCGCTGTGCTGTCAATCAGCCCTGTTTACATCAAACGTTTTCGGCGAGGTGGAATTTCCCAGGTTACAGCACAGACCACTTCCGCAATAGTCTGGCAGTAGAAGAGAGGCCACTGGAGCTGAAAGGTAGTTAGCAAAAGACATCTCTTTGTTCTACTGATGGTAGTTTTACTACAATGTCGAACTACGGTAGTGGTTTAAAATGTGATTGTCTGTTTTTATAACTGCAGCTTGCGACTCTTTATCCCGTACGGTCATTTAATGTTAGCTGACCGATGGCTAACGTAGTGCTAGCTATTTGCATGACAACAGCGAAAACTGGTATTTAGCTATGATTACCTGGTTAACATAGCTGACATAAGATGGAGTGTGCTGTATCTGACACCTATTTATCTCTTATTTAGATATATTTCTATTTTTTCTCTCTGAATTCAGATAACGTTTCGTTAGTTTCACTTTGCCATTGAGTACGGTAGTTATTGTTTCATTTAAACATGTCGTTTGTTAGCTGCCCAAAATAGCCAACATAAAGGTTTGCTTACAGTAGTTACTGCCTACAGCTATTGAAATATGTTTATATTTAACGAAGGAATGTAGTATTAAGACGTATGGGATTATGTTGTATGATGGTGCGAGTTTGCTTGTCTTTCTAGTTATCTAACATGTTACTTTGCTGTACTGATACTTAAGACCTGCCGTGCTATGAATAATGAACGAAGAGAGAAAACGAGGTCGAAAAGACACCAAGGGGGTACAGTAACACATTAAACAGGGTGTATAGCATGATTTCAACCATCAACCAACTACCACCAATGTCATTTGATATCAGTGGTTCTGTGTTGGCATTATGCACCGTTTACAGTTATGTTGCTGTGTTCTTTCACGTCATACAGTGTGTTTAAACAGGTTTCTTACTATGCATGTCATGATCAATGTTCATTGGTGTTAGCATTTATTACTGTACAATTCTTCTTGCATACAGTTCGTGATCTTATATAAATAGTTAACATTAAAATAGTTTTTCAAAAGTCCCCCTATGATTGTGACCTTTAAATGTGAGTGGAAAGTGTGGGGAAACATAATACTGCTATTGCAGTATGTAATGAATGCCTATGTCTGGGGCCTTTTTTTTTTGTTTCAAAGCTGTTTTTGTTAAGGGCAAATGTGCTTGCCATTTTTCCATTTGTTTGTTTTTCCACAAATTTATGCTAATTAATTTCCATGCGCTTGTACTTGACACCAAATGTCAAACTGTTTCACGTTGTCTCCCTAGTTCAGAGCACCATGTCTAGTCAGTGAAGCAGTGGCAATGGAAGGCAAAGGCCCCTACCGCATCTATGACCCAGGCGGGAGTGAGGCCAAAGCCCGAGACGAGGCCGGAGGAGCGAGCAGTTATCGACAGCTCCTGGAGGAGAACAGCATGTTGCGAGAGAGGATGAAGGGGCTGAAGAGCTTAGGTACGTGCCCAAAACATGGTTACCTCACGGCTGTGGAGAAGGTGTCTGTACCAGCTGCTCGGCAGAGCTGCGTCCCTGGTGTCCTGTTGCATATAGTCTTATTAGAGGGTTTTCTTAAGTAATGATTTTATGTTGCATATTTGAACATCAGTGTTGTGGTTTTATTTGTAGTTTCAACCTCAACTATCTAAGCAATTTCACTCTGCTTGCAGTTCAGAGCAAATGTGAATGATTCTAAGTTTGTTTTACTTTGAAGAAGGTATACCAAACAAACCTAGCTTTATCACATTCAGCCGTGGGGTTTGCATTGTCCCGTGGCACAAAAGTAGGAATGCAGTGAAACCTGTTAATGCAATCATGTCAGAGAGGTGTCCTGTGAATGTACCTTTGGGCTGTGGCTCTGTTTCATGACTCATCCAAAGAGTATTCATTACAACATATACACACACTCCCATGAAGTAGTCATGCCACATCCTATGTGTTGCCTGCCCCTGTAACTAGAGGAATGTTTGCCTGCTAATCTTGGCCAGGCTCTAGTGCAATGTACACGGCACGATGCTGTATGCAGTCATCTGCTGAAGATGTTTCTGAGTTAGAGCTAACCTGCGGGGACTTGCGGACACGAAAGAGACAGTCTGTGAACATATTTGGCTTTTCTACTGAAGGTGATCTGCTTGAGGAGTCGCAGTCCGAGGCATCCAGGCTTCGTCAGAGAGTTGAGGAGTTGGTGAGAGACAACGAGGCCCTCAAGTCCTCCAGTTTCGCTACTAGCTTGTGTATGGGAGGGCCTATTCACAACGAGATGCATAGCACGCCACGCAGACTGGCTGGTAATGAGCTGTTGCTTTGCAGCCACAGCTGCTAATGGAATACAATGATTGACAAATCTAGTTTCTATTTTCAAAGTGTCTGACCTGTTTTAAGGTAAACTGCATGGCCGTCCTGTGAATGACCAGAAGGATGAGTCGCCGAGCTCCTCTGGGAAGGCCCTCCAGTCTGAGAAGACCAATGTGAGTAATGCACATTATAAACGGTTTGAATGATGTCGACATCATCGTCCAGAGAGATGATTATTTCTGAAGTTGTATAATAAAATCAGGCCTTTTATTGTTAGGTATAGATAAGTACATTTATGCCAATACTTAAACTGGAACATCCTTATTTTCTTTGATGTGTATAGCTTTTATTATTGTGCTCCTTGTGTATTTCTAGGAGGCCTTAGAGTTTGAAGTGCTCCATGTAGAGGAGAAGGCGTCAGATGGCCAGGCTGTAAGTTATAAACTTGTTTATGATTTTATTAATGTTTGAGCCGTGCCAGTTCTGTCGATAACTGTGTTCTCGTTCAAATCTTTGGTTGAAGATAATCAGTTTTTGAGTTATATACTTAACATCCTTTTGTTACTAACTGAAACAACTATATGATATTAAACTATATAGCTTTATTTGGCTTCTCTGTCCATATGTTGTACTTTCACCAATATCAGGAACACCTCCTCTGCTCAGTGACACAACAAAAAACTCAATTCTGGTTGCTCCCGCCTGAGTCAACCAGGGAAAGTCCAGGATTATCACAGACAGCAATTATGTCACTGATTCACATGCTACATCCAAGGGAATGCTTTAATAGGACTTTATTAGACTATTTTTGGTCAGTGTACAATTCTACTGTTCCCTTTGAACATAATAATCTTTATTTATATAACACTTTTCATACAGAAGTGCTTTACAGAGAGGGAATACAGTACACTAGTTTTGCTTCCCATAAACAACTACAGAAATACATGACAAATGACCAAGTTGGGAACAACTGGCTTTACTTGTTTTTTAAGTTTGAAGAAATACCTAAATGATTACTCACCATCCTTTCTGTTTGTATGTTTTCCCCCCCCATCTTGAGACCCTATTGACTGTTGACCCTGAATGTAATGATAAACTAAGCTAGAATGCAATGCCTTCCTGTGCATGTGACTCTACTCCTCTAGGCAGGAGTAATCCCCCTGCTGCCCCAGGAGAACATGGAGCTAGCAAGCCAGCTGCAGAGACTGGAGAGTTCCTTCAGCATATTTGCAGAGGAGTCCAACCCAAACCAGCTGTTAGCCCACCTGGGCCGCATGGCTGTGGAGTTTCACCATTTGTCCTCTAAGGTCCAGAAGAATGAGCAGAGGACTTCGCTCCTGCAGGTATTTAGCATGTAGCCTTAGGAAACCCCCTATGTGCATGTAAATGTTTGAGTACTGTTTCTGTGCAGTGGCACAACAATGATCATTGCTATTTATGTTCATTGTGGTAATGGTGATAGATATTGTTTGGGTTACATTGGGGTACTATATCACCTACAGAGTTTTGTAGTTCCTAATTTTATTTATAAAATTATTCTAGGAATCCCTGAATACGAACTTTTCTGAGAATTGTGTTTTTATAAGTGGAGTTGTGTTTTTAAAATATCCGAATTCAAATATCACTAAGTAATACAATAAGTCCAGTGGTATACATGCTCGTATAGGAAACCTGTACAGAGACATGTGTAAGCATTGCTTGAACTGGGCATAACGCTAATTATCTCAAATGTTAATAGCATTATTTATTCAAAGCTATTAAATCAATACTTTGTAATTATAAACATGAAATGCAATGTTGAATTGACTGCTATCCCTTAATATGCTGTGGATACCCTGTTTGTCGTGTTGAGCCATGGCTGCCCTGATGAGATCAAATTCAGCATTGACGCAGTAAAACAAATAAGCCAGCAGTACAGGCATCATAATAGGTGTGTACTTGATAAGCTGGATCTAAAAGTGAAACGGATGAGTTCTTCGCTGTCAGAGCCTTAGACATAACACGTGCAGTGTGTGTGTGGCCGGGGGAAATGTGGAAAAATAATGGAAGAAATATATTTTACTGCTTGATATGACACTACACGTCCAACGTGGACACTGCCATTAACAGGTTTTCTCCATCAAGCAAGCTTAGATACACTCAAGATTTTTTTTTCTCTTCCACCATGGAAGTGTATAGACATTTTTCTCACATTGGATGGATTTGCACAACTAATTATATAAGATTGGGGTGAGAGATGGTCTGTGCCTATCTTTTTTTTATTTATTTTTGTTTGGATTAGCTGTTATCTTGCAAATATACATGTTAATTGTTCAGTATTTACATGTCAATCTCCTCTGAATCTCCTGCCTCAAGTCTGTATTCATGAACAAGACCTTCTCATTTACTAACTCAAGAACAACACACACATTTAAATACAATAGTCATCAATTGGGGAAATGCAATCTATCAGGTAGACCAGAGGTCTTCAACAGGGGGTCCTCCAAATTATTTGATTCAACATGTATTTTCTGAAAATATACATTAACATAAATACAACTTGTGCTAGGAGTATAAATATGTAAATAATTAATTTAATGGCTTAATTAGTGGCCTTTTTTTATACATGGCACTATATGCCCCCTACGCATTATTGTTGACCCGGCAAATATTGAAGACCTCTTGAGGTAGACCTTAAAATGCAGAACTTATTTATTTTATTCTTAAAAAATTCTACATACACATACTGTATAAGGGCTATCGGTGTAAGTCGTTGCGATTCATGTAAAATGTTTTAACCCACTAAAATAATTTTGACATCTTTTCCATCTACTTCCTGTTGCAATAATACTATTAATATGAGTGATACTTATATTTAATTTACACTGAGAAATTCGTAGGGAAACCTAATGACAAGACTCTGGCTGTTTGCTGGTAAATCAGCTAAATATGTATGGTTACTGCTTAAAATAAATGGAAAGTACACTGCTTTAGTGTTGCACTGGAATTACAGATACAGACGTGTGATTGACCATGCTGAGAGCCAATGAAAATTGACTTCCTCACTTCCGGAAAGTGTTGTCATTACATACGTTGCACAGGTATTTTGCATAAAACGGTCAGCACGGATTATGTGATGTGGCGCTAATGGACGGAAGAGGCTGAGGCTACTACTGTGATGATTTTTATTTCATTTTATTTTAGACACTTTGCGAGCAACTCAGGCAAGAGAACAATGAGCTTCGAAAAAAAATGGAAGAGGATCATCAGTTCAGGAATCGAGACCTGGAGCAACTTAGGTAATGTGGTTTTTATTTTTACTTTATTTATTATTATTAATTATGTAAATGTGTGCGTGCTTTGTCTGTGTATAAATGCTAATAAAATAATTTATACTGGGAAATACTGTATCAAATAGTTAATAATGCTATCTAACCACACGATGGTAACCAATGAAAACATTTTTACTGGGAAATGCAGTGAAAATTGGTATGTTAACATAATTCAGTCCACTCTTTACTAAATGTATTGGTTGCACCTCTTGCTGAAAACCTAATATGTCTAATTTAAGAAAGTACATCATCCAATGTATGCGAGGGAGTACTAGGTAATTTCTTTCCTTTTGTAGTTTCATCTAAAGTAGGACGTAAATGATGTAATAAAGGAAGTTGGGAAATAAAACGGTACTAATATAAAAATGTTACCTTTGTCAGACATTTTGGTTATCACATTTCTAAACATGCTCCCTTTTTTATATAATTTGCTCCCTCTAATCCATTCATCTATTTGTTTTTGTTTCGGACTTATTGTATGTTTCTTCATTAATGTAATAATAAATCCTGCCATTTTTTTTTTTTGTTTTCTTTTTTTTGTTCCTCCAATCAAATCTCTGTAAATTGTCCCTTGGTCAAGGATAGTTGGCTTTTCTTTCACTTTTACTGGCTGTGTAATCCAGTGCTTTCCTGTAGTGTTGCAGCACACAATGGGTATTGTAGGGTGTTCCCAGAAGACCTCCTGCCCAAGACCTCAGCAAAAACTCTTGGAAAAGTGTCATTTCTCAGGAATCCTCCCCTCTCTGTTCTTTGTCTTTCTCCGGCGGTGCCAGGCAGGAGAACCAGAAGCTGAAGGAGCTCGTCACCGGAGGAGTGACTACGGGCATGGCAGCTGCGCCAGGGTTACCAACTGATGGTGACCCTCCAGAGGCTACAGAGGAGCCGGTCAAGGAGGAGTCTCCCTGCGTGCGGTCCAAGATTGAGGTCACAACGCCACAGAAAGTAAGCAAACATAGTTTTACGTAACGCTCTAGGACTACTATCTACTAATGCATGTTTTTAGTGACACATTATTTAACATAACGCTCTAGGTCTACTATCTACTAATGCATGTTTTCAGTGACACATTATTTTACACAATGCTCTATGACTACTATATAATACTACATTTATTTATCGGAGTTGACGCGTGTCAGGCGGCGCCAGTGGCCGTTTCCTCGCTAAAAAGAACTAGCTTTAAAACTCTGGCGTCTCTTGACGTGCGTCGACGCCTTCAGTGTGCGTCGGCCTTGAGGGGAGGGGCTGGGAGGGGGGCCCATAATGACGTTAGCATTTGAAATTGATGACGTATGAGCGGACAGAGTGTACTGTTTAAAAGTCCTGGGGTGATTTTTAACGGATGTGAAGTGTATATCCGTTTTCAGCCCATATAATGTAGATTTTTATAAAAATCTACATTATATGGGCAATATGAACAACACAAACAACAATGTCTCATCAGAGAAAAATCCTATTGCTTAGTTCATAGCTCAAAAAACAAATTTTAGGGTGCAGTTACACTTTATTCAAGAACGCTCTTTGTCGTCAGTTAGTAGTGATGTATTGTTTTTTTTTTTTTTTTTTGGCTCCTTAAATTCCGTTTTCATCTTGCTCTGCCTGTACAGTACCTCTACAAGAAATGGTCTGTGTATTAATAACGTGGCATCAGTTGGTTGGAAAATATTGAATTATCCTGGGGAATATTTCACGCATCTGTCCATTATCTTCTCTCTTTCCAGACTGGGAAACCTTCAGAGAAAACCCAGACAAAGCCCTGTGACCCAGAGGTGTATGAAAAGAAGATCAAGCTTTTGGAGAAGCAGAGAAAGGATGTGAGTCTTTTTGCTCTCATTGGTTCTCTTTGTTTAGATAAGGGAAAGTCTGGGTGACTTTTGTTTCCAGTGTCGTCTGGTTTAGATTCTGTCATCTCTTTCTAGGTACTGGAGGTCAACAAACAGTGGGACATTCAGTGGAACTCCATGAAGTCACAGTTTGAACAGAAGGTATTGCAATGACTGTTTTGGAGAGCTTAGAAGGCAGTGTTTATTGGATTTTAAAGTGTAATCGTTGCAAGAGTTGTCACTGTGACTGTTCTTTGTTTCTGTTTTCATATATGGCGCTTTCATATTTTGGTCCCATCTACTCAAATTGACCTATTTGATACTATTGCGTTCGTCATTCAAGCCTCCACCAAATTGCATGTCATACGAAACATTTTGACCTCTTAAAAACGTCTTCTTCTTAAACTTCTTTAACCTAATGAGAGAGAGATTTTCACAATAAGGTGACCCATGAAGAATTTAAAATAAGTGTGGGTGGTATGTTTATATACAGCATGTACATTTGCAATACATATTTAGCATTGCGTCTTTTCTCATGTTTAGTGGAAAAGGTGCAGACATGCAATGGTTAAACATGCGTGTGCATGCTTTACAACCAGGGTTGTCGCACTTCATCAAGAAATCCCCTTTCTGGTACCCATTGACTTCCTGCTGGTGCAGTTGGAGGCCAGCATACACATGTTCACACACTCCCCTCTGTAAAACCACACACACACACCCACAAAGATTCACAAAACCACACATACACACTATGTTCACTTGGGCTTAACATGACATATCCGTTTGCGTCATTAAGCTCTATCTGTATAAAATAAAGCACATAAACAGAACTTTGTATATACTTGCCCTGGGAGACCGTTTGGTACAGGGAAGTTTTTTTACGCTCTAGTCTATAATATTCACATCTGCTCGCATTTCCCCAGGAGATATTAATGTATTACCAGAAGGTCAACACAAGGTCTCATGTGTGTGTGTGTGTGTGACAGCGATAATTGTACTATGCTCAGGGACCTGTGGACTTAGTGAAGGATGTCCTCCATTAAATGGGTCATCTGCCCCCACAGATCACAGACCTCAGACAGCGTCTGGCCGACTCCCAGAAAGCCGTGTTGGAGCTGGAGGCAGAGCGGGAGCAGAGACAGCGGGACTATGACAAGAAGCTGCTTTTGGCCAAGTCCAAGATTGAAAATGTACAGGTGGGGATGTATACGATGCATGTCAACACCCATGAAAAACGCAGCCTGCGTCTAAAGCTCCACTAAGCAGAACTTTACTATCAGAAGTAGGGCTGCACGATGATGGAATAAATACTAATCATGATTCATTTGGTCAATATTTAAATCACATAATATGATTACCCATTGACTTTACACAGTTTGCATTTACTGCAAAAAAAAAAAAACTGAAAGAAATGACCAGTGAAAGCACCTTCAACTGTTTTTCTTTAAATTCAAAGAAGAGTTTCAAGAGTTCCACGGACCTCCCCCTAAAACAAACTATGCCTATTAAAAACATTGGTTTGGATGACATTGTTTTTAAAGGATAAACCTCAAATACCGGTAATCTAAAATATAGTTTCCATTCCACAGAAATTACCGGCATTGCATAATTTAATTTTGGTGTCTGGTAGGCTATTTATAGCAACTTAGAGAAATGTAGGGTTTTCTAGCAAGAAGAAAACAGTGTACTTTTGAACAATTTGGAATTTGTCGTTCCTGTCCTTTTTTCCACTCAAGTTTTTATGAGTTGATGAAGCCAGTCCTGTAAAGCCAGAGCTATAATTCATATATACACTACTGGTCAAACGTTTTAGGACACCACAATTTTCCAGTTTTTATTCAAATGTACGCAGTTTAATGTCTCAATGTACTCTGAAATTAAAGCATAGAACAAATAAACAATTGGAGATAAAAACTAAATCATGGAATAATTTTACAATTTTGGACTCCTCAAAGTAGCCACCTTTTGCAGATATAACAGCTGTCATTCTTGCTACAATGGAAATCCATGGCGCTGCAAAATGCTGTTGTAGCTGTTTTGGTTCAGGGTGCCACTCACTTTGTGCAAGTCGCCGACTCTGGATCCAGCAAAAGAGCCCCAGACATTACGATTCCCCCACCATGTTTGGTGTCACACACCGAAGAACCATCCTTTCGCCTACTCGAAGGCGTACATAAACCCTGCGTGATGAAACAAAGATTTAAAATTGATTCATCGGTCTATAAGGCCTTCTTCCAGTCTTCAGTAGTCCACATGCGGTGCTTCTTGGCCCAGGCAAGCATCATTTTCTTATTTTGCCATCTTAGCAATGGCTTTCTTACTGCCACTCGACCTGTCAAACATGCAGCTCGAAGTCTTCTCTTCAAAGTTGAAACTGAGACTTGCTTACTTCGACCAGTGTTAAGCTGTGCTTGAAGCTGTTGTCCTGTGAGCCGCCTATCACGCAAGCTGTTGACTCAAACTTTTCTTCTGATTCTGTTGTGGCTTTGGGTCCGCCAGACCTATTCCTGTCAGTTTTCTCCAGTTTCCAAGTGCCTTTTTGATGGTGTAGGAAACTACTCACTGACACTTTGGCTTTCTTTGCAATTTCTCTAAAGGAAAGACCTACACTTTTAAGGGTTATACTTGTCTGTCTTCCATTGTTAATTAAAAGTTGGGACACCTATAGGAATTGTTAGCATCAACTTTCAAGGCTTAATTTTCTTGCTGCAGAACAGCTGTAAGCTGTTAACCCATTACTTGTTCCCTGAAAGGGGCCTTTCTGAATAACTCTGAAATGTACATTCTTTTTCAGTTTTTGGTAACCTAAACTATTTGTTTTAACCTCTGGCAGTTTACCACTTAACGTTTGTACCATTTCAGATTATTCACTGGACTTTAACGGCTTACATTTCAATAAAAACCTGAAAAAATATGGGTGTTCTAAAACTTTTGTGCGTGGGTCTGATGTTTCATTTATACTTCCTCATTGGAATGTTATCCCTGTGCTCTGCAGTTTTTGTAGTTATATATGTATTCTGTTGTTGTAATGCACATGGGGAAGACAAAATAAAACTGTTTCAGGGGGCAGCCCTAGTAATTACCAGAGTTTATAATTAACTAGTTGGCTAAGGTAGTCTTTTCTTGCAATTTGTCATGCGCTCTGAGGTTAGAGAATAGTTTTGCACCGCAGAGAACGTCTGTATTGTGCATGTCTCGCTCGCACGCTGTTTCATGAGTTTCATACTTCACAAGAGCTAAACAATCATCAGAGCTGTCTTGAACTGAGACTGATTTATTTAGGCTATCAAGAATTTAGACCGTGCTTAACAAAGTGTTAGTCAAACATTGTTTCAGGTAAGAAGTCTACTAGCCAGTTTGTTTTGGGGTGGCGCCAATGATTCTGCCGCAGCGCCAGTCAAATGAACACAGGAGTCAGTTGCCTGTGTAGTGCCTAGTGTGAATGCATGTTTAGATGGGTAATGCATTGTTTGGTTTGAAATGAATATTTATTCTGTGTGTGTTTGTGTCAGGGAGAGAAGGAGTGTCTGAACTCTGAGACTGCTGAACTGAAGCAAAAGATTCGCTACCTGCAAGACCAACTGCTGCCCCTCAGTAAACAGAGAGAGTACCAGGAAAAGGAAATCCAACGCCTCAACCGAGTAAGTGCACATACTATAGGTCTGTGTTGTGAGGGGAGTAGAGAGTAGTGTGACTCAAACAATGTTTGCTGGTGTCAACCACAAGGCACGTTGTGTGTTTGAGATGCACTGATTGATCAGCTGGTTACATAATACGGTTTTCTCCATGCAAAAATGCACTCGGTACATCCCTGGTATGCGTATTCTACCATCTGTTTCGTTTCTAGGCTTTAGAGGAGGCCCTGAACCTTCAATCCCCGTCCTCCTCCCAGCAGCCACCTGGCCCGGGTAACCATGGTGATGCAGCCAGCAACCTGAAGAAGCAGGAGCTGCTTACTCAAATAGCAGTTCTTAAGGAACAGGTTGGGCTGTCAAAAGACCAGTAGGGCTGGCCTGAATACCATTTTACAGGCTTTGAATTCTCGTTGGTATTTCCAAACAAGTGTTAGAATACCTATTCTCAAAACTCCATTTAAAAACATCCCGCATGTTTCCTGTTTAACATCTAAGCAGGCAGTCAGGACTGCTTGCGGGCTGTCAATATGTGCACACGACTAAACAATCAATGGCCGTTTTGTCAGACCACCAACATATTGTAGCCCTACTTAAACTTTTGAGTTAACTATTCACGTATGAAGAACCATAGTATCCACCAATAGTCCACCGATCGATCACAGTTAACAATGATCTTGTTATATTGGCAAAGGTTTAGACAATCTAATTTAGTCAAATATTTAGTCCAAGACACATTATTACATTAATAAATACTGCACAGACTGTTGTTGCATTAAATCCATATAAGATATCGGACGTAATTTTCATTACATTCTGTCTGGTAGGCTACGGTAGTTCGATGTTAGCCTATCTCTCAAAATAGCCACTGAATGCTGCAAGGTTGATTGACATCAATTGAACCAATAGGAGCAGTGTACAGCCTGCATTAGCCATTGACAGTCCATGTTGAAAGAGGAGCCCGTCACCCTGCTGCAGACCAAGCCAGTTGAAACAGAATGTGTTGTTTAGTGCATCCAATGGGAAATCCGAACATGTGGAATCTTTCTTCTCCCGACTTTGTCCTGTGACTATTGGTCACAGGACAAATGCGCATATGTAAGATACAAATAAAATAATAGTCTAATCCTAAAATTGAAACCTAAATACCGTACTACTAATATAGTATTCTGGGCCAGCCCTAAAGACCAGATATGCACCATATCTAATTACACATTTACTTAAACTAATGCCCTTTTTTTGCACTTATTTTGTATTATATTTTGTACTTCAGGTGAAAATCTTTGAGGAGGATTTTAGGAAAGAAAGAAGTGACAGGGAGCGAATGAATGAGGAAAAAGAGGATTTGAGGCGGCAAGTAGAGAGACTGCAAGGTCAGATGACGAATTTAACCAACCAGGTAAGCCATGTGTTTCTGCTGCCCTCTAGCGGGCATTATTAAAACGGCACACCAATTGATATATGTAGTCTTCATAGGCAAGGCTAGCTGAATGGCTGACGTGTGTGTGTGTGTGTGTGTGTGTGTGTGTGTGTGTGTGTGTGTGTGTGTGTGTGTGTGTGTGTGTGTGTG
>JAODUE010013502.1:0-26447 GCA_027564755.1 Amblyopsis hoosieri | reverse complement strand
TAATATCCAGGGGCTGCTCTGACAACAGCGTTTGAGGGTGTCAAAAGTGGAATGTTACGTAGAAAAAGGTTAATGTAAGCCTGGTTTAAGCCGTCTTAACAAGTCTCCCGTGCATGGCACGCACACACATACAGTTAGTAGTGAAGGAGAGGTCTTGTGCTGTTTGTCTCGCCTCTCCGTCTCTCTGAATAAATTCATTACGCTTTCTCTCTCACGTCCATATACATTATCATACTTCATGCATTAAAGGGTTGCATACAAATGGTTTGACACATAGATGAGATCTTTACACTACTTATTTACAGTTATAAACCATTGTGACTTTATATAAACATACAGTACCAAGAATGTCTGTTTCACAATGCATTTTCCTTTATAAGTGAAGGGGGAAAATAATCATATACATCTGCATTCGTATCAATGATCGTATCGGCTACAAAAACCATGATCGGCGCACGTCTAACAGGAAGAAAGAAAGGCATTTGAAAAGCTACATTTCCATAGTACACAAGTGACCTGCTATTCCACTAAAACTAGCATAGCGGAGGGAGGGGGGGGGGGGTATAGGACGGGGGGGGGAAAGCAAGGCTGTGCTCGGGCGTAGGTTGCAGGACAACTACAACTGCAGATGGGGCGAACAACAGAGGCAATGGGTGGAGGGGACAGTAATGTGGGGGGTGTTGCAGTCAGTCAGGGTGGGGGGGAGGGCATTGCAACAGAGCAGCTCACAAGACAGGAAGTAGGCCATGGTGGGGGGGAAGGAGGGGGCAGGGCAGAGACAGACAGACAGACAGACAGACAGACAGATTCAAAGAACATAAAAGAGTAATGCTTACTTTGGAAAGTCGCTTGTGAGACTAGCATGCAACCAGGAGAAGAACAAAGAAAAATCAGATATAATAAATAAATAAATAGAAATCATAAATAAATACACTGCAACAACACAGCTGAGGGTAACAAAAGTAGAGTTGAGACAGTCATTATCAGATCACACATATTATCATATGGCACATTGCAGCAGCAGAGAAATTAAGAGACAAGGCGAATGACAGAAAAATAAAGGTAGGAAAAATGAAGAGGGTGACAAACGCAACAACATTAAGGATGGGAAATGATAGTGAATGGTTAAACAGAAAATAGTGATGTGGCTTGGGGTTAAACTTTTGGGAGCTCAATAAATAAAGCAAGGAATTATTCAAAAAAGAAACTCCTACATACAGTATACAAAATATGATACCCATTAACATCCCCTACATTACAGTTTACAACCAGGTTAAAGCTTCCTTAAATATTTTGTGGAGATATTGGACATTCAGAGTGTATCACTAATTATGATGTCTTGTCTTTCAGGTTTTGAACAACTGAACCAACAATGCTCACATATGCAAGGTTCCTGCTCATAGCCACTAATGTGCCCTATAAGTGAGAAAAATAGATACTAGGGCTCATTTCCCCTGAGAAAATTATATCCAATGTATCCTGCGTTATTTAATATTGGTACTTTATCCCAGCAAGGCCACTGTAACGAACCAGCAACATCTTGCAAAATAAAATCTTTTTTCCTCAGCTGTCAATTCTCAAATTGACAGCTGTTTCATCCATGATGAATGGATGCCAGGTTAAGCCCGTCTCTAAAAGCCTACATACTTTGAGTAACTAATATAATACATTAAATTTCAATGTTGCATTTGGTTTGCTTTTGAGATGAGGGACCACCATATAGAGTGCTTTATTATATTTTTATGTGATCGGGACCCCCATCCCCATGATTTCAACATAGACTCCACAATCTCAGACAGCACATCTTCAGAACATAGTAATTCCATCCCAGATAGTGAGCTAAGCAAGGTGCACTCTAGGGTTTCTGTAGCTGTGCAAATGTTAATAAATATAAATAGGTAAAACTTTACCCTCTAAACCCTAAAGGCCCCCGATATACTTGCTTTTGTGCAACGTGAACACGTAGAGAAGCGCCTGCATCACAAAAGGAATTATTCATATACTTGCCTGTGTACCTTGCGTGTGCTTGGGGATTAAAAATATATTCAGTAGGGGGCAGATCAGGGCCAAATCATCCCTGGCTGAAACCGGAATATGTTCCTTGACTGAATCCGAATTAACACAATAACAACCAACATATCAAAATGTGGTATGGCATGGAGACATAATTTGTTTTGTTTGTAATTACAGACTAGCTCTACTAACTATTAACTCTGTCTTTGAAACTTCTCACACATTGTTGTTATTTGTTCAGACACTGCTGTTGATCTGTCTGTCTGATCCTGATATTCTGCCCCCACGTACATGTGCTATATCGCATCATGTGTACGCGTAGCGCTAATTTCTGAGGACATGCACAAACTACACTCCAAAGGAACGCAGGATACTCGCCCGATA
This sequence comes from Amblyopsis hoosieri, assembly GCA_027564755.1. Taxonomy (NCBI): domain Eukaryota; kingdom Metazoa; phylum Chordata; class Actinopteri; order Percopsiformes; family Amblyopsidae; genus Amblyopsis; species Amblyopsis hoosieri. The sequence continues at coordinate 24,050 of JAODUE010013502.1, read as the reverse complement.
CGCATGGTAGCCATCTAGCGTACTCATATGCGTAGTTAAAAGCAAGTATATCACAGGCTTAAAGGACTTTTTGCCACTTTTCATTACTTTGATATAATGGCTTCTAAAAGCATTTTTATGCTTTTTATTATGTACATTTTTTTTAAATAGTGTAGTTTTGTTTGAAACACATTTTGATTCCTCCATGCCTTTACTAACTTTCAAACTCTTCTGAGTTCAAATAAAAACACAAAATTAATTGACATACAGCATTTTATTTATTTATGCGTATGCACTATGCAAGTATGCTTTTATCTATTTATTTATCTATTTTTAAGTTCTCTCTTTTTAGTACCAAAAATTATACAAAGTTGTACTTACATTTTTCAGGGTGTATTTTTTAGCATTTAGGTGAGAGATTTTAGAGGCAGCTTTGCATGTGCAGCCCCTTATATGCCAAATAACACGTCATATACCGATCTCTTTAGCAGTGTCTGGATTATGAGGGAAAAATGTGAGATACAGTATGATCCAAAATATAAACTGGTCTCTTCCAATACCATTCGATCGTGCTTTAGGCGAGAGACTTTAGAGGCAGCTTTGCCTTGTACAGCCACTGTTATGCTAACAAACACAAGCAATATACCCATGTCTTCGGGAGAATGTCTGGAGTATGAGGAAAGGTTCGTTTCTAGCGCTTACCTTTCTGAAGATATGATAGAAAATATAAACCTATGCCGTTTTCAGCACAATTTTGCAAAGCAAAAAGCACATTTGCTTTTGTCTTGTACAGCCACTGCTATGTTGAATAACACAAGCCATATTCCAATCTCTTTGATGGAATGTCTGGATTATGAGGAAAATAAATGTTTGTTTCTAGCATTTACCGTGCTGAAGATACATATATAATACAAAATATAAACTTATGCAAAATCCGCACTGGGGCGAATCTCGGGTTTAGAGGATTAACATACACTGATAGATTATGATTGGCTGGTTTCATGTAGGACATCCATAGGAAATCTGTCATATAAGCCAATAATTATGTAGTCACTTCCAATTGAGTATGGTGGGCTGATGCTGAGGTATGATGGGGCAAAATCACCATGACATGGCAAAGAAAAGCACAGAGCTGTTAATACCATGCCATTTATCTTTAACGGATTATCTACGTCATATATAACATGTCATATGCTTACTGTAAACAAACACAACACTGTGTATGGAGTTGCATCTGTCAGAAAACGGTATTAATGAATCAACTATCATATTTATGTGCAGTGCAACCATATGACTTACACTATATGATCCTATTCGGTTTGTTGAGTGATGAAGTTCATCTTCCTACCACAAACATGTTAACATCAGTTGTTACTGAATGCTCCAGCGTTGAATCAAATAATGTATACCGTAGAAGGAATGCACCAGCATTCAGCTCTGCTCAGCTCTGTATAGCAGATAGCTATACTACACACCATGTAGGTTTGTGAGGCACTAGTATCAACCGCCAACGTGTGCTCACCGCACGTCTCTCTTCACATCCTCAGTGCCATTACGTGCCGTATGTCATCAGTGGTAATGAGCGCTGGGGAGAGGTGCTCAGCAGGCCAGGAGGTGTCTCAACTGTGTACATAGGAGCTCACCTTGGAGTTCTTGCCGGCGCTGCGCGCTGACTGCACGGAGTGCGTTCTCTGGACGATCTGCTCGGAGGTGGAGGGGGACTTGTCCGAAGAGTGGTCCGAACCCTTCTCTACCATGTTCTCGCCCTCCTGGCTCTGAGGTGTGGGCGAGCGCGAGCGCTTACGCAGGACTGGCGAGCAGGCGGGCGTGCTCCTGTTGGAGTTACTGGCAGTGCTGAGGACATAGAGAATGGGGAGGCTTAGATGGGGATATATTACTATGTATTTGATGTAGCGAGCCTCTTGGGACCATCCTGAACACTTGGTGCCACTCTGAATATCAATCTGGGAACTCAAAATGGTTCAGGACTAGGTGAGAGAACAACCGGTCAATCAGCGACCAGGTGGGAATAGCAGACACCGAGGCAGTGAACTGCTGGCATTTGATGTTCTGATTAGCGAAAGCTCGGCCAATTACCTGCTAATGTCTTGTGTTGACACCGAGTGGGACAACAGTCGATCTCCAATGGCTGTAAATTGAGAGTTCCCAGACTATGTGATGAGCAAATCGTGGAGGTTGCAAAATCAGTATGGTCTTCCCAGGCTACTTTCACATGTACACACATACCGTATACAGACTAACACAATAGTTCAAACACCTTTTGATTCCATTTGCGACCCCCCCTCGCGCACATAAGCACATTGCCACTCCTTGGGATGTCCCAACCCATATTTTGAAACCCATGTGGACGAATAGGAATGATTTAGCATCTTGTTAGCGACAACATGAGACCAACCACATTGTAACTGTGCCATGTAGGACATAACAAAACCTGTAATTCAACACCAAAGTCTCACGTTCATCGCGGAGAACAGCAAGCAAACTTACAGTACACCACTTGACTTAATAGGCTTGAAGTAGCGCAAGCTAACCTTACGGTGATTGCCACTCGCCAACTAGCTGAAACCTATACTTATAACACATCACAACGAAAACGAGAGCAGCACAACATCACAGATGGTAGCCGGGTTTTCTCCCAACTGGCTGTCACAGACCTCACTTAGAAAAGAAGGAGAATCAATGTTAGTTTTTCATGCGTTACCGTTTGAAGCTAAACCACTCAATTTGAATGGCTCTATAACCTCGACATACCGAGTCACCTCTTTAACCACTGTTCAGCTGCAGCATAGTCCATGGAAAGCGGTTGAGGACAAAAACAAAGATAATATGATTAGATATACAAGGCCACATGAAATTCCGCCGGCACACACAAACTCTCAACCAACACCAACACACTACCAGCTGTGTCAAACACCATGAATTAAATATTAATAACAATATTAATGAAATAATAATGAATAAAAGTTTTATATTCTGACCATCAGCATCCCTTTATTGGGGATATTGCTGTGGGACAGCCCATGCCAGTGCTCCCATGGTACCCAGAGGTGCTATCACGTAGCCAGAATGTTCCTGTATCAGTCACTCACTTCTAGTTTAACACCTCACCAATACACACACACACGCACACACGCATACACACACATACACCTACACACACGCACACACACACACGCACACACACCTACACACACACCTACACACACGCACACGCACACACGCACACACACACGCGCGCACACACACATAATTTGACATACAGAACAAACAAAATTTCCTACCATGGAATTAATAAACTAAAATCTTAGCTTTACTTAAACATGCACGCACGCACGCACACACACACACACACACGCACACACACTCACTGTACTGCAGCAGCGCACCAGGAAGCCCACTGTGACAGACAGGAGGCAACAAAAGGCCCAGTAAGTGATCCGTGTGGCAGTGTGGCTGCCAGGGCCAGTGTTACTTGACAAGACGTTATGCAAGCCATTACGTCATGCCTGGCCAATAGCTGCTGCCGGTGACCATCAATTATAGTGTGTCTAGCTTTACAGTTAGAGACCTCGATGCTGTTTAGGGGCACTGAGTCACGGTGCTTTGATGGCTTCTGTCTGACAGCGTTGACATTGGCCAACTGGCACCAGGGGAAATATACAAACTATATATTGGGTTAATGTAAAGAGACAATGGAGAATATATTAAATATGGTCCTGCCCATGCCACCATGCGTGTAGTAAATGGTCTATTGTGCTATGGGCGTTCTGTATTTTATAATCCATATTAGCTAATTAGTCCATAACAAGACAATACATCTATTATATCTATTCTATCTATTAAGATAGAATAGATATTATAGAAACAAAGGACATGTAACGAACAAAACAGGACAGAACCGTAGTAGAGCACTTTAATGCCAACAACAATAAGTAACAATTACATCTGACGCTTTGCAATATCTGATTATCCTTTCCAATGTTGCTAAAAAGCTGGACTTGAACAGCACATCTAATATATTTTATAACCGTTTAGGATATCAGCAAGTGATTAGACGACATGAGAATGGAAATGTTAGAAATACAGTACATTGATATTCAGCAAGAATGACAAACTGAGACCGGAGGCTGTCTGGGTGCATGCAGTTGAGAATGTGCCATGTACACAAAAAACAGACAGTCAACGAACACATGTGCACCTACACAGTGAAGACAATGGACCTGATGTGTCATTCTTGATTCCCTATTATATGCAGTGAGTAAAGACTCAGAGGGGTCTGATCTGCCTCATAAAACCTGCTGTGGCATCACTGTGCTCTCAGGATGTCACCGGAAATATCCTCTGTATCCAGGGACACACACTCGGATACAATATACAAAGTGCATGAAAACATTTTAAATAAGATGGATAATGTGTAACTTGAATTTGAACAACAAGACATGTCTTTATAAAAGTTATATTTCAGATATTTTCCATTGCTTTGCTAATCACAGACCAGCTTTAGGTGCACAATTCTGCAACAGAACTGTGGTATTTCCCTAATGTGTAAGAGAATAATATAATCTTTTGAAGATCCAAATAGACATTTGTATAATTTTTAACACGGAGGTTATGCAAGCAAATAATCAAGTTGCTTCATGTAAATATGTTGCTTGTCAATAGCAAAGCATAGGGATTTGTTAGATTATGTTCAAGAAACAGATGTTAAAAACACAAATAGTAAAGTAGTATAGTAAAGAGAAACCCAAATTTCTGCTCCATCTGAAACACATGTACACACTTCCAGCCCATCAGCACACAATATTCTGGAAATAAATCACAGGATGTCCCTTAAACTTAACAGAAATGTTCCTTAATATTTGAGGTTGATTCTGCAATCATCCATAATATACTTACCAGCACCCACCCACCAAATACACATGCAGCCAGACACACACACACACCCACACTATTCTATTAAGCAGACAGGCACAAATAGAAACAGATCATTAATACGCTATTGATGCTCAGTGAGTCACGTTATTTGTCATGTCCCTGGTCTATGGCTAATGTGTTCAGCCTACATTTATCATATATTGTTAGACAAACACACACACACACGCACAACACTTCCTGCACATGTTATCCTACTACTAGTATCTCACAGTCTATGGTAACGGCTCAACTGTTCTCCTCAGGCACCCTAAAGCATACAATGGGAACATGGTTGCATCATCAGCATATTAATGATTTAGCCATTTACACAGGAACATGCTCTGTCAGCTTCTCTCTCTCTCTCTCACACACACACACACACACACACACACACACACACACACACACACACACACACAGTACAGTACTATATATATGTTTAGATATCCACGAGATTATCAGTACCTACAGTATAAACTACTCTGTCAACTTCTGAAATGTAACTATGTCCTTCCTTATGATAAACATGTCAATACAATTATATTGCAGGAATTGTGTCTACGCAATAGAGAAATACTGTAAACCTATGTCACATTTAGCCGACACAGTAACACAACTTTCCATAGTAAAACCACAGCTTTATGTACTCTAAAGACAATATTCAATTTTCATTCCATATTATGTACAATTTAAATTAATCTCATAATGCAATTCATTGCAATATATTGTCTGTAAGGACTAATCATTACTTTAGTACCAATGCACTACTCCCACATTAAAAGAAAACACATTAGAAATTCAGCACAATGGAAATTTGCCTTGCTCTAGTACAATAGATGCAGCTGTTGCATATACTGTATACAGTACTTTAGGAGCAACAAGCCATCCCTGGTTGCATTAACATTAGCCACACATGCTGTTCTCAGATTGGAGAAAAACTGAATTATACAACCCTTACAATCAAATACACATTAATTCATTCATTCATCAAAATGATGCATTTAACCATGAAAAACAGACCTGCTGTATGTTAAATCTGATATAAACCTTCATTGATTAAATGACAGTGACTGTGGGCTTTACATTTTTGAGTCAGAGCTGAACAATTAAGAAGTCATTGTTTTGTTCCACTCCCACACAACTGTAAAGCACAAACAATAACTAGCTTAGAGTGAATATTGCTATAGCAACAGTGAACAGAGATTGGATTAAACATGCAGAGTTGTAACTACTTGCAGCACTGTGATAGTGATGCACCAAAATCACGATTAGAAAAATAATATGTGACTGGTGAAAATAAACAGTAATAGTTACATATACGGCACATGCTATAATACATTGAACTTACAATTACTTAAATGTGTGAGATTAGGGACACATGTCTGGTTCAGAGTTACTAGCGTTATCATCCATAGACTATTAGAACAGTAAAACATAACATCATCATGTATGATGCCGCATGATCATTTACATAATGGGTGAGAGACATCAGTTCTACAGGCAATAGATGAACCTGCACCAGCCTACTAGTAGGTGACTGACAGCAAGGAGATATGACTCAGACCAGAGCCACAGCCATCAGAGGCATATATGATAGTTCAGGTTTGTTTACACAGTTGCTTCTCAAGCAGCATAAGGCTGCGTGCACCATTTCGTTACAACCTTTGTTTTTAAATAGGCTCTAAGCTTTAAATCCGACTGCACTCAAGCTGTCCAAATGCTCTGCTTCACAATGTGCCAGAGTTCCGGGACTTTCTGACGGGCCAACGTGTTTTCACGTGTTTTGCTGACCCTGGCACACACCCATCTGGCAGTGGTCCTTCACTCAACTCTGCTCTAAAGTGTCCGTAGCGCACCCGTGCTCACGCACAAACACGGCAAGATGCGTACGGGGCGACACATATACGCGGCGAGGCGAGGCGACCGGGGCGTGCGCACGCCCACACGTTGCAGAGAACCTTAATGGCTGATTATGTTCTTATCCGAGCTGAGACGACGTGGCAGCTGCCACACATCACACACCGCCCTGACAGCCCACATGCCGCTTCACATTCCCTCTGACCACGTACCCCTGCTGAAAGACACAGTCCCGCAGCCTTTCGCCATAGCGGCGACAGATCTTGTCGGCCGCCGCCACACACTCAAACACCACTGTGTCCTCGTATATGGCCCCCCCCCCCCAAGCAACAAGCTGTTCATCCGGCGAATCATCCCACAACACCTCTATTTGCTCTTCCTCTCTTAGCGTGGAAGCAGGGATGGGGGAGGGGGGGGATTAGATAGGAGATAAGAGAGCGAAAAGGAGATGAAGGAAGGGTTTGTGGTGAAGTGGGGTGGAAGGGGGGTCTTCTCTAGCAGGCTTAAGGCCACTGATCTTCCCCCTGGCAGCTCTGATCGCCTATTAACCATCTTACATCACCCCGGTAACGTCACCTGCAAAACAATTGGTGGCAGTGGTCTGAGGGGAAGGTCCCCCCCCCCCGCTGCCCGCCCTGCCCAGACCGGTACCACGGATTAGCCGTCTGCTGACAGACGTGAGCGCTGGCTCCCGACACTAACCTGGTGGTAGCCATGTAGCGAGCGGTTCCACGGCGATCAGCCCGTCTCCCAGCGGCTTCATTCAAGCAGCAGGCGCCGTGGTCGACCGCAGCTAGCGGGAGGAGGCGCGGGAGGGGCGGGGAGGGGTGGGGATGACGGCTCGGTTCCGGAGCATGCCAGGAGGATGAGGGGAATTGAAGGTGGGAGCGGAGTCGGCCGGAGAGAGAGCGAGAGAGAGAGAGAGAGAGAGAGCTGGCTGAAGCGGGCGATTGGGCTCTCTCTCCCTCACTCTCTCTCTTTACTTCTGCTCTGCATATAAACGAGTCCCTCTCTCCCGCACAACCTGCATTGTCTCTCGTCACCCCCCTCCACACACACACACGCGCACACACGCGCACACTGTCCTTCGCTCGCGCGCTCCAACGCTCGCCTCGACTGCTGCGTCCGCTCGCCTCCCAGCGCCAAGACCATCAGTCACAATGCGTGGAGAGAGACAAGTGAGACAGAATGTGAGGTGGGCGTGGAAGAGATAGGGAGGGAGGGAGAGAATATGAGAGAGGGGGACGGCTTCCACTCTGCATTCTGCGCCTGCTTGATGCCGATGCACTGAGCTCGCTAGCGCCTCAATTATTCATGCTTTCATGAATGGAGGGGCTGACATCACTGGCATTCAGATCACTTTACATCCCAAGCTTCCCCCATGTCACACAGTCACTCTGGAAGCCCTGCCTTTCAGGTGCCTGTACTGTATCTATTCACTGTATAAGGCACGCTCTTGCAGTGTGAAATATGGAATGAACACGTGTGTATACTATGTTGTACTAGTTCTTCCTGTGTCAGATTAACAATATTGACATTAATGGTCTTCAAATTTCAAGTGTAAAAAAGAAAATCAAAGTTTTAACTGAACATCTCTCTGAACATCACTTTAAGCAAACAAAGTGTATGACAATTTCAACTCCATATGAGACTGCAGAGTCCTTATGTAGTTGCATTGTTATACACATACAAACATGAATTCTACTGAGTTGGCTGTATATTGAAGATGTTGTTTTTTGCCTATAATGATGACTTATACTTTGACATGGAATTTTATTGTTTTATAATACATTCAAATGTAATGTATGTAATTCCAGGAGTCCACCTAAGAGTGTTTTAAAGCATGTAACTTTTGTTTAGTAATAATAATACAATTAAAAATGAAATAAATAAACTATGGCTAAGTATTTTGTTGTTTTAAGATGAGAAAGCACATGGTTAACCAATGAAGAGCAAATATGGTTGTAGTAGGGTTCATGCCATCCTTTTAGACCATGAAACGAAGGAGCATTTGCCAGAGGGTGTCCTGAATTCAGTACAAGATGCACGCAAAACGGATACATGAATTTAATAGAACAGAATTCACCTCAGCTGTAGCTGTACTGAACGACAACCATACCCAGCAAAGCCTTTAGGGCTGCTGTAGGAAAGACCTGACCCTGAGGCTACCATTATGCTGGCTGCCTCTGTGGGAGCACTGCTGTTAGCCATGCCACAAACAAAAGGAGCTGGTCCACTTGGCTGGACCACTCTGTGCCCAAATAAGCTTTCCTGGACTCACATCAACAGATGACCTACTTAGGAGACCTGTGTTCTCATTGTTGGTAAGAATGCGCCATACATGTTCATAAATGATCCTGTGTAGGTGGAAACGCTTTTACAATAAAAAAAACAAACTAAAGTTTGATTAGAGATTACTTATCCCAGGATATCACAGTGGAGACAAACAAAACGTATCATCTATTTATATGTGCAAGCAGTTAAATGTCAAAAGATTTGGACTCTGTTTAAGAGTGAGACTGTTAATTAAGTCGTCATGGTAACACTAGAACGGCAACGCCTGACTGCGTCGGAAATGTCTGTCAGCCAGGCTGTGTTCTGGCCCCGAAGTTACCATGGCAGCCAGTCAAGCCATTCATGTGTACCACCAGAACAAAAGACAGAGCAGTACTACCGGGGTGTTTTGACACAGCGCGTGCACACACACACACACACACAGTTAGTTATCTCTATGTCCTGAAGATAAAGTGCTCTCTGGGGAGTTGGGGGAGGGGGGTGTGAGTGTTCCACCAGTGATCAGTGAGGCTCCCTCTGGGTAAAACGTGTATTTCATCCACCGTGTACATTATAGGGCAGATTGTGGTTTGATGATGGGAGAGTTATTCACACAAATGCTTGTTGTTTAGGTAAAAAAACAACACTAGGTCAAGTATAATACAGTATGTTCTAACTCACACTCCAGTGTGTTAGGCTAATCTGTGTAGGCTCCGGTGGAACACACTGTCCTAATGTAACATGCAGGGGTCATTGTAATCTTCAGGGCCGGGTCAGGATGATTTGGAAAGACGAAGGAGAGCGATCTTATTATGTTTGTGTGGGGCAAGGTTAGGGAAACAAGGGGTGCGTTCTGTGACGCACCCCTGACGCGAAATGATTGACCGTGGCGAGTGTTACTTAATTTCATATTTATACGTGAAAATGCTTACTTGTACTTGTCATTTTTTACAGTAATATTTGTCAATATTATCAGCATCATGTATTAGACGTAGCAAAGGTCATGTTAATTAACAGCACATTTATAAATGGCATATAATGAATGCCTATGCAGTCTCAATATGAAATTAAGTTATTAATAACAATAATACATTGTTACTAGCCATTGTGAACTTTGTCTAACCCACAACCCAGGTTTGTAACCGGGCATTCAGTCCTCTGCTGTATACGTACATTGATCTTAAATGTACATGTCCACAATCCTGAATGCAACGGAGGTGTAGAGATGACAGATATGAAGATCCCACACTCGTCCCGGGAAGGCTCTCGATCTAGGGCTCTCTGCTAGGCTGTGTCCTCTTTTGATAATGTCTGCCAAGGCACCATGGCCTTGCAGCGGGACACGAGTGTGTAGTGTTATGTGGAGACGGGCATATTATGAAGGGTATGAATTGCTTACCTCAAAGCTAAAACATTGTATATAGAGACGGCGTTTAACAGATCAGATGTTGACCATGCATGCCAACATCTGATCTATTCCCTAACTGTCATCAATAAAACTCACCGGTAGTGTTTGCCAAGTTTTGACTGCAATAGAGTGAAAATAACCAACATATTACATACAGGTATGTTTCTGAGAAAAATGGCATGCATTGGCCTTAATCACAGTTTTGGGCTGGGGGGGGGGGGTAAAATTTTTAATAGTAAAATCTTAAAAATATAAAACAATAATCCAATAAAACAACAAGCCTGGATGGCCTTGTAAAAAGACTATATAGTAACCAACTAATAGTGCTTTTCCCCCACATCCCAGCTTGACACGACACTACTCATTTTAGTCTTAGCCTTATTCTTTTCCTACTTCAGAAACCTCCTCAATGAAGCTGGTCACCATAGCTACAGCACTGTTTGAACAACTCCTGCCTTAGATCAGTAGTCTTTTTTAGTTTTTATTTTGTCAAATATCCCTACACTGTTTAAATGTCATTTTATAGCTGTGTGCGACTAACAGTTCAGAGACTTCTTGGTTGACGTCTGCATTGTTATCAAATGTTGGTTTGCCCCAGCTCGCTTGGAACCTCGACAGAGCAAGTTCTAAAAAAAAGTACCTGGTACCAGGTTCTATCGTAAGTTTTGCCCAGTAGAAAAGCAAAAAAGCAAGTAGAGTTGAGTAAAGCTGGTACCACACAGTGAAAAAGCTCCCAAAGTGAGTAAAGTTGAAGCGAGGAGGGTATGGAGCTGGTGCCATGGAGTGGAAAAGCACCATTAAGGGTTATCATCATCATCACATGATTGACTTGTAGGTACATTATCCACCACTCATCACTGCACAACCAACTTCCCCTGCATTAATCACTGCACCACTAGTTCCCCCAGCAATAACGACACCCCCAGCTCTTCTAGAATACCTGTCCTTAGTACTTAGACGATATCATGGTACAAACTCTTATAACCTTAGACCCCTACACACACACGGATCACCATACGCTCCCCCAGTGACTCTAAGCATGGCACTTTTAAATGTCAGATCTCTCTAATTTTAAGTTATTATTTTAGGTGATTTTAACTTGCATATTGCCGATACTTCTGACTTTTATGCTGTAGAATTTTTAAACTTGTTGAACTGTATGACTTTTATCCAGCACGTTACAGAACCTACGCACAACAGAGGTCACACTTTGGACCTAGTAATATGGCTTGTCTGCCCACGTTTCCTCTGTTGTCTGTCATTTTTCTGCCTTTTTTACTGTAAATTATTTTATACAACGAGATATTCAAGATCGAACTGTGAGAAAACGCATTTTATTAATCTTCTATGTGATATTCCCTCTGATATTTTACCTTCCTCCTGTGATTTTTTTGTAGATAGTTTTAACAGCAAACTTAGGTCAACCCTGGACATAGTTGCACCACTAAAATTTAAAAAGATAATTACCAATCCCACACCTCCCTGGAGAAATTTGGAAACTAAACAATTAAATAGAAAATGCAGAATAGTGGAAAGACGATGGAGAAATAATAAAATAACAGTAAATTACCACATTTTTCAGTTTAAATTATATAATAAGGTAGTTAAAGACGCAAGACACGCACACTTCCAAAGTCATTGTAGACAACCAGAACAACCCTAAAGTCCTCTTCTCAGCAATTGATCGTTTAATTAACCCCGTTTTAACAGTCTAGCAGCATGTCAACAAACTCCAAATGTGAAGACTTTGAACTCCACTTCAGAAGTAAAATAGACACTATTAGATCAAATATATCATATTGTGAATTTATTATTCTTGTTTAATTGAATCTGTTCTAACCTATTGTTGGTTTGTGTCACTTAACTTGACAAACAGGAACAGATTAGAAGGAATTGTTAGAATGTACAGTAAAATTGCAGGCACAAGTCTAAAATCTAAATCAGAGAAGAAAGGAGGCCCAGCCAATCCTTTCTAACCCTGGTCACACCTTGTTCAGTGAGGTTACTTCCTTCACAGATACTGTATAATCTGCCAAAATGCTGGATCACATTTAAGAATTGTCCTTGTGCTAAGAGTCGTTTATTTTTTGTGTGAATTGTCTTGTTTTGAATTGTGTGTTAATTCTTGACAATAAACTTAGCCTAACCCTAACCCTACGTATTTACAAATTGCCCCTCAGGGATAATAATGATTATCTTAACTTACCTATTCAACATGTACTTAATGTAAGTCACTTTGGTTAAAAGTGTCTGCTAAATGTTGTAAACATACAGTACATGTAAATAATTAAATGAATGAATGGATAAATGAATGAATGAATGAAGGAAGGAAGGAAGGAAGACTGGCAGCATCATTAGCTAAGTAACACTCCACAGCGATGCAGCTGAATGGCCTGTGAACATGCTACCCTGATCAGTTAATGTCAATAGGCTATAGAGCAAAGGCTCTAGGCTGTTTATGGTCCCAGGACAGAGCACCGATCAACATTTTGATGGATGGAATGACCTGCAGGTGGTAGTGTGTTGCCAGAGTACTGGGTAGGTACTGTAGAAGACTGGTTGGGCCTATTTTAACTATCTGTGTCCACTAACCTCCAGGACAAAGAACGCAGGCTTTTTATGGCCTCACAACCAATCCAGTTTAAGTTCAGTAGTTGTAGCCTACAGCCTACAAATCTATAAAATACTGTTACTCTTGACCTTGCCTACCCATATACTGTATACATCCTGCATTAATCAGCATTACAGCTGACTACATGCTGGATGCATAGTTTCCCTACACTGCTTAGTTTATAATGCAGCCACAATGCAACATTCTACATGACAACTCTTTCTGATTACAGTTGGTATCCATTGTGATGGTAGCATGTCCCATGGCCTGTCCTAATAAGCTAATGTAATGAAACCTGAATGAAACTGACATTGCTCCAGGCGAAATGTGGTTATTAATATAGTATGAGTACAATTTTCACCAATAAAATCAACCACAGCTTGATTTTAGGTACAGCGTGTTCAACTTTAAGATAGCTTTTTACTGCATGATTTTTTTCAATGCGTGCATAGCCCTTCACAGCTACTGCACACGCAACGCAAAGTTGCAGGCTCTACGCTGCGCTCCATAGGAAATGTATGGAATTATGGAATTCCTGTGAATTCCTGTGAATACATCCAGTATGTAAAGGCCATTATATAAGACCACAGCATGGCAAGGCAGCGATAGCACAGCTCATCTCAATATGTCAATTCTACAGGGATCAGTGGCTGTCATCATGTCATCATGTTATTTGGTTTTAGTGCTAACACACTCGACAAAGATGATACAAGAATCAAGAAGAAAGATAGTGAGAGTGAAAAGAAAGCAAGGCACACGCTGCCTATAGAGATGCACTGATCAATCAGCTGGCGATCGGAATTGGCCGATTTTCACTATGACCAGCAATGATCGGCAATCGGCCGGTCTGTGCAAATATTGCTGGTTCCGTTACCGATCGTGCAGCCCTGTGTTTACACAGTTTACACATGCATGGGCTGCAAAGACATCCACATTCACTCGCCCTTTTAATCTCGAGACTGTAGCTCTAGTTGTAATGGTAGCCTACCTACACATGTCTGCATGTGTGTGTCCAAGGAAGACGTCAAGACATAGGTAAGCTACTCAGTAAATTTGGTTTTATATTACACAGACAGTCACACTCTAAGAGTCAATATCTCTTTCACTAAAACAGAGCACAATCCATTTGACATAATTCATGTGGATTATTTTTATCAATCTGCTGTAGGAGCACCTCATTTATCATACTTCACAGCTTCAGTCTTTACCGTACCGCGGTTGTTGTTATCTTTGTTTTGATGACTTGCAGTTGGCGACGCACGGTGTGTAGAGTACCGGTAATACAGCTCTATTACACATGTGGCTGGAATATTAAAAGGTTAAACAGCCTCTCTCCGTGCCTCCCTGCTTCCCTGGTCGATTCCTTTACACCGTCCTGTTAAACGGATGCTGTCTTATAAAAGTGTAAAAACATGACAAGCGAGCGTTGGCGGTTAAGGGACCATAAAACGTGAGTCAATTTTTAACTAAATATAACTAAAACACTATGAAAATCAGAATCTGCAAAAATCCTCAGGTCAGGCTTGCAAAAAACTGGTAATCGGAATCGGCTAGGAATATTCAATTGGTGCATCTCAAATTGCCTTAACCACCCCACTCTCTAAAATACTGTACAACCACTGGAGAAATAGGATGGAGGGAGGGAGGAAGGAAGGAAGGAGGCTCAGAATATAGAAACAGAGTGAGAGTGGGATGGGTGAACTCGGGGCAGGTAGAAAAAAAGCCTGAACTATGTGTAAAACAAGGACGCAAATGGCCTTCTGCATATGGATACGTGTGTTTATTTGGGTCCACAAAGGACAGAGGGATGGGAGAGAGAGAGAGAGAGAGAGAGAGAGCGAGAGCGATAGAGAGAGCAAGCATGTTCCACTCTCTTCCAGGCAGCAACGTGACTTCAGTCATCAGCTGATCCATGCATGCACACACACACACACACACACACACACACACACACACACACGTGGTCAGAGGGAAGCGGGGGAAAGGGTGGCCTCAGTCACAGTACAAACAAAACAAAAGCTGCCTCTGGCTAGGACACACTTCCATTTACATACTCTCTCATTACATGTTGCTATATAGCATTACTGCCTGGGGTGCGTGCGTAGATAGATGCCCAGACAGAGGCCGCTGCAGCAGGGAGCACACATGCAACATTCATGGCATCTAAACCTAAGCAGGACACAGGCCGAAACACAGGCAGCTCTGGCCAGCTCCTGCTAGTGCCACGGTGCACGTCAGCGGTCACAGTGAGCTTCAGGCTCAGGGTGTGATGGGCTCACGTGTACTGTGTAGCTCACAGACAGAACCAACCTGCAGCGATGCCTTCATTACTAAACACACACACACACAAACACACACACACTACTACATCAGCACATTTAGTCTGTATACAGAACCACAGCAGGTCACAATGCGTAGTTCCACAGCCTTTGTGGCTGATTTTGCAAAAGCACTTGCTAAATTCGACAGCGCCGATCCACACATCGAAACGCATTGTGAGGCAAAGTACGGTGTTCGCCACTTTGTTTATGTTCCTATTTACGGAGCCAGGGCTGTGTAGAAGTATCAGATAATTTTTTCAACACACACACAGAACGGTAAAATAGCGAAATGCGAGGAGACATTTGACAATTTGACAAAATGTGCATTAGCTTACATTTACTGTAGCTTGGAATAGCTGACTATACCTTTAAACAGCCACATAAAAACTGTTACAACACATGCAGGCACGTACACACACAGGCACACAAACACACACACACACACACTGCAGTGTGTCCACCCTTACCAGGTGAGTCTGAAGCCTTTCATGAGTGCCGGGAGGGCGGTCTGCTGGCCATAGTGTCGTCCAGACAGCCCGCTGCAGACATACAGAGCCGGGGGAGCGAGGCGGCAGCGGTGGGGAAGGCAAGAGAAGCAAGACTTGTTCTGCCGCCGCTCATCCTCTCTGGGGCTTCTGCCGCCACTGTGCGCCTGCCTTGCCCAAGAGCCGGGGCGACCCGCAGTGCCAGAAACTCAGGTTTCCCTTTTGCTGCTTCGGCGGATGCCCTCCCACCCCCCCAGCCCCCTTCCTTCGCCCCCACCCCCACCCAAAAAAAGAAAAGAGATAGCCGGTGTGTCTTGCGTAGCCTTGACGGCAAAGTACTGCAGCCTAACTCCGTCCAGTAGTTCTTATGACACACGCACGCGCACACACACACGCATGCGCGCGCTCACACACACGCGCGTGCGTGCGTGCGAGCAGGGTGGGTTAGTACTCCATCCTAACTCTTCAGTGGCCTGTAGCTCCCACTCTGTCTGGCAGCTGCTGTTTGATTCATCTCTCTCTCCCTCTCTGACTCCGTCTCTCTATCTCTCTCTCTCTCTCCCTCTCTGACTCCGTCTCTCTATCTCTCTCTCTCTGACTCCGTCTCTCTCTCTCAGCCCCCGCTGCAGATGAAAGCTGCACTTGCCAGCGTCACACAGAGCATGCGTAGGCACTGCACCCTCCTGCCTTAACCCTTCCCCTCCCTCCCTCCCTCCCTCTGTTCTCACACCCCATCCTGCTCTCTCTCGCTCTCCCGCCCTCCCTACCTCTGTCTCATTCTCTCTCTCTCCAGGATCACCTGGGCTAGAGGAGGGGGAGGAGCAAGAGGATAATGTCTTCATGGCATGGCAGTCTCCCTGGCCTTCTCACTCACCCCCGGCCCCCCTGCAACGCCCGTCCCGTCGCTGTGGAGGCGGGCCACTCCTTCCCATCCTGCCAGACTTGATCCTGATCAGTGTCAGCTCATCTTGTAAAACGCCCGTATGCAGCGCGTAGGTGAGCGTGTGAGCGTTTACGCCTGGCCACTTCACCACCGCACACAAACAAAACGCTGATTTCCCTTCAGTTGTGTTAAAGGCCAGGCATACACACGCATATGTAGTGCATACGTACACATTCACTGCTAGCTCAGACTCTTCCCTTGACCATTTCAAAGGCAGAGGGTCAGAATGTTCTGTCTTCCAGTCTTGGGGTCAGGGCGCAGCTTTTCTTCCAGTTTAATCTTCTTAAAGCATTGCGGGGAAATTATGTAATAATAAGGAAGCAAATGCTACAGATAATGCAAAGTCGCCACCAACAGAACATGGCTACTAAGCTACTTACTGTAAAATAGTGGGAAACACTATGATTGCATCTGGTGGTTCCCAAAATATATGAATTAACTATGCTAACAAGCAAACAAATTATTTTTGGCATTACAAAGAAATTACACAGAAATTACACCTCATTTGGGAGCATAGACTACAGCTAATGCAAACCACTCTTCACCAACAGAAATGAAAACGGCTATTTTCCTTAATAAAATGGTTGGAACCAACATATATATTTGTGGTGGTTCCAAAATATAAACAACATAATCAACAAACAAACAATTTACTTTGGCAACACATTAAATATCATCATACAGTGGATGTTGTGTTTGCCACAAATAATCATGAAATGATACACAGAGTCAGTGATTCAGATTAATAACATGGCTGCCATCTATATTGTCACAAGGCATTACAAGAGTAAACAGGATATATGATATGATTATGCTTTAAAAACAGGTGGATGGGCATATTTCTAAATTAATTAGGTCCATACACTACAGTGTACATGTTTATTTATGCAATATCATCATACATTCACTGCCGTAAAGTATTACGCATAAGTATCACAGTCTAAAGTGGCCATGAAAGATGTTGGATTGCTGTCTCCTCTCCTGGGAGAAAGGAAACTCAGTTCAGTTACTGACTATACTGTAGGTCAAGGAAGGATTGGGAAAATCAGAGCCTGTCTGTCTGATTGACTGACATAAAGAATGTCAGTGGGGTTTACAGCCAGAGACAAAGTGAAAGACAAGTGTGCACTATGGTTAGGACTTATCCTAGATTTAGCCCACAGCAAAAAAGCAACTTCTGAGACTGCGTTTTGATTAGCATTGTGATGGAGAGGTCTCTCTGGGAAATGGATCAGGGATCTTGATGGCAAGGACAAGCAGGACACACTTAATCTCTATTGCCAGCAGCTCTGCGCCTTCTTGCCACAAACCACTGCAGTGGCAGCAGGGAGAACAGACGCAGGGGTGGGCGGGAGGGAGGAGATAAATATATGCTCTCCCGGGGTGAGGCATGTCAGAACCTCTGTTAGCCTATCTATCACCAAGTTCATCTGATGCGTGCCAAGCTATGGCGTTCTACAGCAGCTTTCACAGAAAGAGAAACAACGCCCACTGCAGCTGTGTCAAAGTGTTGTCATCGGCCCTTGGGCACTTTCTACAAGACTGCAGATGTCTGGATAATGAGATGTCACTTCTACACAGACAGCATGGACATGTGTGAACTAACCTCGCCTGAATGTGACCAGCATCGTGATTATAGTAAGAAGCACAGATCATGCATTTGCTCCAAATAGTTGGATGTTGTAGGTAACTAACCAGAGAACTTAGCTGGTTCATTGCAGGTGACATGAACTTCACTTTCTTATGTGCATTAATACCACAGTACTACATGATCCATAAAAGCATTTTTTTTCATTCTGTTTTTGTGTTGACGTAAATGCAATGCCTAAAGTAAGCAGTGCTGCTCATCAAAACACTCATATAGAATGGACAGCTAGATGACAGGGAGGAGATATTAGTTTATTAGAACCTTTTATTGTCCTGGGTCATTGAGGGTCCTGCCCAATATGCTCTGAACCTGAGAGAAAAAAGCAGCTATAGCAGGCTGGTGCTGAATGGATAGCTCCTCTGAAGAAGAGCTGAATAACGTGATGCAGAAGCATGCAGTGCTCACTGTCGCCATCTGCTGACCGCATCGCAGAATTCTCTAAACAACTGGTATTAGGAAAAAACAATATGATGAATAGAATAGCAATTGGCACATTGCTGTCTACTGTATTTCTCATAATTAAGTTTCTAATTAGGTTTTCTGTTAAGAGTCAACAGGAGGAGATACAGCACATACTCATAACTGGCTAACATGCTTGTGTTACCCTTTGCTATGTGATCTATGTCTTTGGTGCGAGATTGGATGAGAAGGCTGGGCTGCCTCTCACTGTGCCTGTTGGCTGTTGCAGCTTTCTGACTCATGGATATAACAAAAATAAACACTCCATACATTTATCTACGGGGATGAGCGCGGGGCGGGGTGATCATGTGACTGGTTGGCTGTCACAGTTGTTTACTGCCAACGTGATATCCGACAAGCCAAACCAGTGTGGGAAAAACACTATTTCCATCGTGGACTGTGTGCAGCATGCTTCAATGCACGTTAACTAGGCCAAGACACAATAGGGAAATCTACAAGCCTCACCAGAGCAAAAGGAACAGCTGAACTAACGGTAGGTTCAGTGAAATAAGATGGACAGACAGGCATGTCAGTAACAAGTACTGTAGGCTACATCCAGAGACTACATCAGAATAGACGTCACACCAAATCATCTAGCTGAATAAAATCATCTGCTCTTACAAAATACAATTAAAAAAAAAAGTGCACATTGACAATAAACTGCTCATTAAAACTTAAAAAAAAAAAAAAAGTATTTTAACAAATCCTGAAAAAACACCAGCAATGATACAAATAATGGATGATGACTGTATAAGGAAAGTGGGGTCGACAAAGAAAGATTCCAGCTACACTAGCTAATCCAGTTACATTATCACACATTATTATTTTTAATACAAAATATTGCTTTACTTCTAATGACAAATATGTTTCCTACATTTTCTGCCTCACGAGAGGACTAGCTGCTGCTGTGTCGCCTTACAGTACAGTATAGCAATGATGACTCATCACTTCCGCGACCATGGGCACCTTGAGAACAGTGCCAATGTGTTCCAGGAAATGATGTCACAACATGGAGGAGATCAAGTTCCGTCACCAGTTTACAGTCAGCATTCAGCATTCAGCAGTATAACCCCCATCTCTCTCTCTCTCTCTCGTATATGACTGGTGGATTATCATAAAATTATATATTTTCAATCATACTCTACTGAACTATGTATCAATACAACTTTCATAATGTACTCCATTTATACATGCAGGACATCTATATGAATGCAGATATAAATGCAGAATAGAAAAACAATTATATATAGTATACCTACAGTATAGTATATAAAAGAAACCACGTACAGTATGTATTGTATTTGATGTCAATATAAGGACATCAAAGACAAGTTATAGAAAGGATTTAATAACTAAAAACCATCTTTTCTGTCAAAATCTATTTTGATCACAGCTGCTAAAACGTGTGCAGGAGTATTTTTTGTTCATAATTACATAACCGTGTAATGCTTACCCAGTTGCTACAGAATTATTTATGACCCCATGTGGTAGCCAGCATGATGAGCTTTGTCGCTCCTAAGGGGCTCTTCAAGGGGATTTCAAATGTAACCCATAAATAAATCAAATAACCCATATGTGTCTTTACTGTCCTCATTGGTACCTGTTTTAAAATGAAAACCTTACCGAGATACATAAACTGTCTAAGAATAGAACATTGTACATCTTGCAGCAAATGCCTGAATGATGCTGTCAACATTGAGTGTTTTGTGCAAATGTTTAATCTAAATGATTAAAGTGTCACTGAGGTTCACCGTTAGGTGCCCTAAAGTCAATGGTCTCAGGCTCTCTAGGGAAGGCTTACCATGTGCTTATAATGAAATGGTTCTGAACATGAAACAGATGAAAAATAAGAGATTGGATTGATGAAAATAATTGACTGACTTCTCAAACACCCCTACTAAAAGCCAGCACTGTTGCCATAGATACGACCACCTCGCACACATCAAAGTCAGAAATGGTCACGCCTGCTGTTTGACGGCAGCGTGTAGCACCCTGCCTGCCATTTTCAACCAAACACAAATGAGGACCAAACTGACTAAATGTATATTCAGTTCACCAAATCTACGGTTCGGTTCATACAGTACCTTGTTTTTTGAGCTATGTTTATATCTCTTATTTTTTATTTTCCATGAGGGTTAAAAACAGGGATTTTGTTCTGCCCTTTATTATGTCCACTATGTAGACTAGAATATATTTATACATTTTTTTCTGTACTTTTCTGCCACTAGATGTCACAATAAGCGCACCAGCTTCTCAGCAAAACATATCCGCATGCGCTATGCTTTGCTAACACCGCCACCTTTTTTAAACAAAGAAAAGATGAGGTTGGATTATTCCACTATATCCTTACATAGAATACAATTCTTGTTTGCTGCTATAGTCATGTTTAAATTATACAGCTTTTTAACTCAATAATTTGGAATATTAAAGAGGTGAACACCCCTGCTAAAAAATCCAGCATTGCTGGTCACCACATATGTTTTGCATGCTGGAACCAGCATGGAATGCTGGCTTGCTGGTACCCTGGCATCCCATGCTGTTTTCTGGTGTACCAGCATCCCATGGTGGTTGCTGGTGTGCTGGTATACCAGCTAGACCAGCACTACCCCAGCACTAACAAGTATGAACCAGCCTTGACCAGCATGGAATTCATGCTGGTCAAGGCTGGATTTTTTAGCAGGGACTGTAGCTTCATTGCTTAGAGTTACACAATGCAAACAGGCAACGGCACAGGAGACAACGGCCTGACATCGAATTCATAATAAACTGTCAGTTTCAGACAGATTTAATTCCTTGGTGGACATTATGGATATTGTATTTACACACCTCAGAGACTATACCTGAGACAGCCGCATGAAAGCCAAGGTAAATAAATGCTGCCACATGCCTAACACACCCAGACAGCGACTGCAGATTTCCATGTTTGAATGTATGTGCATTGTCATTACTCAGCAAAATAACACTTTATTTGTGTGTAGTAGGTTTTAAATAAAGTGTGATATTATATCACATTGTTTAGGTTGAGTAGGCTAGTATAGATGGGTAGGCAATAGACTCGTTGCCACAATCCCTGCAAACCCTACACTGTAGTGACGGGGATTAATTAATACATAATTGAGAGAACACATGCGTTCCTAATAAGTCGCTTGGTGTTGTTTTGAAAACTATAGAAAGGCTCAGTGGTTCTAGTCTAGTGTTAAAGTCAGAGTCAGTCTTAACTTCAAGCTCAAATCAAAATAGTATCACTCCCCGGTCCTCCGCGGTGGTGCCTCACACATCAAAATGCACTGTGAAACAAAGCGCAGTGCTACGGCTTTGTTGATATGAACGGTGTTCACCACTTTGTTTATGTTCCAAAATACAGAGCCAGGGCTGTGCAGAAGTAACTGATTCTTTTTTCAACATGCACAGAGAACGTAAGATAGAGAAATGCAAGGAGATATTTGTTGAATTTGACAAAATGTGCATTAGCTTACATTTATCTTGCAATATGAAAAATTCGTTTTGCTACAGTAGCAACATACAAGAGCTCATGAGGCTGTGCCTGCCATTATGGGCGAGTGTGTGCAGACCGTGATACCAACGTCCGCGGTTTCATGTTGCGGTTCTGTCGGTCTCGGTTTCAGAACCCTAGTATTCACTGTGCCACACAAACAAACAAACATAAATAGAGACCTGCTGTAGCTAGCTACCCAACCAATAATACTGTACATAAAAAATGGAAACTAAAACACACAAACAACCAACAACCTTGGTCTATTCAGAGGCATGCAAATGATCCACGTCACTCAGAAGTGGTGCAAAAAGCAGACATCTGTCAATGAGGCAATGTTAAAGCATATCCATAAAATCCATACATCCTCCTAGGTGACCGTAGATAAAAGGGTGATTCAAAGTAGAGGTCTTCACATGTCCTCCGAGACCCGCACCGAGACCTGACCAGGTCGGGTCCACCTTTGAGTGTTTGACACGGATCTGGGTCTGGTCTAACAAAAATGCAATGATTCTCGGGTAAATGCAATTTACCAACTGGACCGGATAATTAATTAATACATATGTTTACATTATTATATATACAGTAGCTTAGTATATATAAAGAAGCAATTACAAAATGTTGGTGAGCGATAGCCAGTGCCCCTGAACATATAGGCAGCTTGCTTATACTTTTACTTACTTGCTTATATGACCATGGTCTGTGCATGGTCCGTGATAGGAATTACAAATTGAAACATCAAATATGTCCAGACATGGCTTCCGTTTGTAAATCATAATTTATTAACATCATCATTATTAACATTTTATCATTTGACGGCAGTGTGAGTGTGGGAACCTGTGCACTTCTCAGTCAACTTTTCTGCACTATTCCTTGACTATTGATGTTGCGATATAATATTAAGGTTAGGTTTATTCTTTCTGTACTCAGCGGGTCTTTTGAACAATAAAAATCCACGGTGCTTCTCGGGTACAGGTCTCTTTGTCGTTGGGTCCGTTCAATTCATGGGTTTTTCATTTATGCAAATCGGTGAAAAATGCTTTGGTTAATTTTGGATCGGGACCAATTTTTTGGACCCGTGAAGACCTCTAATTCAAAGACACACTATAGATTTTCCTCAATACCCAGGTAGGACCTCATGATACTGCCAATAATACCAGTGGGACACTAATAGGGTCAAGTGAAGGGAACACTGCTCAAAATGAGTATCACTTCAGATGACCAGGTTTACTGAACTCCAATAAATCATCACAGGATCTACAGTATGGACCACTGGACTGGATGTGACAATGCTAATGTTTTTAAAAGGATAACTACTACACTACAAAAAAGCAGACATGGATAAATAAAAAAAATTAAATAACATTTAAATTACTTTTAGCCTAGGACGTTTCCGTTACTAAAAGAAAAAACAGTTATAAACAAACGCTTTTTCAAGTAATTAATTAATTAATTGAAAAAGCTTTTCTGGGGTTGCTTTTTGGGTTGGGTTTTTGATTGTGCCTCAAAATATATGAATGATTGGTTTATAGACAACGCATTTTGCAGTATGACCGGGTACCCCGGGAGATACTGTGGGAGGTGCTGCGGGAGTATGGGGTGAGGGGGTCCCTTTTAAGGGCAATCCAATCCCTGTA
>JAODUE010013491.1:0-26452 GCA_027564755.1 Amblyopsis hoosieri | reverse complement strand
CACATACATTTTAAAGTATTTCAACGTATACATCTATAATCGATCCAAATGCAGCGAAGTAGTCCTTTTTTCAGTGTGTATACTTATGCATACATTACATTGTTATTATGTATATACAGTATATATATACTGTGTATACATAAAAAGTCCCTTTCTGTAGAATAGCATGTCTGTAAGTTCATAAGCATGTTATTTCCAACTGAGAAATATTGCTAAGCTATGTTAGGTCAACAAAGTTGAGATGGAAATGATAATTCACGCTTTTCTGTCTTGCTTAGATATACAGTATGTAATGCTGTTTAAATCAAACATATTGTAACTGCCTTCAATCTGTCCGAAATGCAGCTGCTCACCTTTTAACAACAAATAAGAGATCACATATTACACCAATTTTAGCCTCTCTGCACTGGTTACCAATAAAATTCTGCATCATATTCAAAACACTGCTCATGACATTCAAAACTCTGCATGGACAAACACCACAGTATATCATTAATCTGCGTTCATAATTTGTTGTTTAAAAGCCCAATAATGCTGTGGGTCTTGTGACCCACAGCATTATTGGGCTTTTAAAATCAATACAGCCAGAACAATTTATCTAAAACATACTTTATGAATTTTACTTTATCCCAATTACGAGCAAAAAAGAAAGCAGCTGGTTAAAATCTCCTAGGAACGAGTGCCCCGGCGCACCCCGCCGCCCTCCACTCTTTGAGTGATGCCCATTTGTTAAAATACATGTGTGATTGCCTTTTTTACACACGTCTGTATTGCCAAGCCTCTCGGCTATCAATGTAATCTAACAATCATTGCCCAAATGAAACCATTGTTCAACAGCTGGCTGATTTAACCCCATATCGTAAATTTTGTGTGCAAATATCGCAGCGTGCACATTGACACGCACTTATACAGTGATCTTATTTATGCCATTCAATATACACATCGTATATACCGTCTGAAATCAGAGACACGCATGGTTCTAAAAATATATTAAAATTTACCATTTACCGTAGATCATATTAATAAATAATAGCTACCTGTTATGATAAAACGTAAAAAAAAAGGAAAAATCTATATTAACATGTTTAACCATACGCCCATTTATAACCAAAATCAAAATGAAACTGACAAGAAATTTAACACATTTGTTAGTCTAAAAACGCTAACCCCATTTGACCAGATACAGAATAATATAAGTTTACACATAACATGATAAGCCCCAGTGAACACTTAATGTGTTCATGCCAGCATAGAACACGAGGCAGAGTTTCACTGTGTGTTTTAGATATATTTCTTGCACATGGACGTTTACTGTGACTTTCTGTCCATCTTAGGTCCACACATATCATAGCAGTTATTTTTGTTGCTATTGGCCACAATCTCGAATGATGAAAATACTTGGGAATTTAACGTCCATGCATCAATCACTTACACATTATAGTTGGTCAAGGTAAGAAATTCAGACATAACATATGCAACAGCATCTCACACTAACTTCAGGTTCTGCAGATGGTTGTGCTGAGGCTCAGGCTGACACTTACCTGTGGGTTTGTATAAGTGTAGGGTAGGTGTACAGTGTGAGGTCATTTTAAATGTCTTATTTTAGATGTTATTCGTAGAAAATGAGCCAAAGCCAAAAAGTCTGAGGTTCAAATAATAATAAATCATACCATTCATCTGTTGGTAAACAGGGTCACCTTGAGTCTCCTTTTATATTGTTATACAGAGCCAGCTATTTAACTAGCATGTGAACCTTATACATTGTCCAGGCCTGAGACATTTGAAAGAGAAATTTGAAATCCAAATTTCATGAATAAACATTTAAAAGAACTAAAGTGTGGAGCGTTATTGACAATATTTGTAAGAGCCTTTAGAACTACACACACAGTATAAAATCTTTAGCATCGTCAATTTTCTACAGAACACAAAAGAAGGAAAAACAATGTAGCTTGGCTATTGTTTCTGGATAGGCTTGTCAACAAAACTATTATGGGGACGTCTTCTTCTTCTTCTCATCTTTGAAAAAAATGACACTGCTGTCTCATTGCTTTAATATGGAACCCATAGAGGGTCACAGCGAGGTGATGTTCCATGTCTCCAGAGCCAGGGTCGCCCGAGCGTGGTCTGTCAAGGCCCCTGACCTTTGCTGCCACCCATATGGCAGCGCACTCGAACCCCATGGTTCCTCCCACGAGTGGTGGGCCCATAGGATGGAGAGAAGGGTGCCACATTGCTTGTTTGGGCTGTACCTTTCTGGGCCTGGTTCTAGATGAGGGCCCCAGGCTTCCTCCGGGCAGAGTAACTTCTCTTTCATGTTGTTCCATGAAGGGTCTTTTGAACCATTCTTAGTCCGGCCCCTGCCCTGAGACCAATGTGCCTTGGGAGACCCTACCAGGAGTATCAGGTTCCAGACAACACAGCTCCCAGGGTCATAGACACACAAACCTCTCCACCACGATAAGGTGATGGTTCCCGGAGAGGAGCTATCACCAGGAGAGATATATTCCTGCCTTAGTCAAATGTTTAATACTATAGTACAGTATACAGTATATCTCAGCCACATTTTTTTATTTTTTTTATATTTGACTATTTACAATTGAGTGTCTTGAAAGGTGTCCTGAAATAAAATGTATCATTGTGTACTGAACTTGCATCCTTCCCCATGGCCACACACTGTAGAAGATACATATTTCACATCAGCGTATCTAATTTAATAACTTTAAAATATTTAAATACATTTAATTAATCAAATGTTTCTATAGGTCTACATAAATCTACTCAGAATCAAATAATATGATTGGAAGATGGTACTTTATTAGTTTTTTCCCAAAAGAAATAGAATTGCACCAGCCTAGTATATCCAAGTTTTACACTTGGATTAGAAGATTAGACTTGACATGTACAAGTAGTAGCTGCTTCAAAATCCATTAACCCAATTCAATTGACATTCAATTAAATTAAATTGACATTCAATTCACTGTTGTTTAGAATCCAGAAACATTAAAACATTTTTTCACTTTAGTTTAAATAAAATGGGTAACCTAAAAGGGCTTCTTATTGCATTCACAAAAGGATTTGAACAGAGGAAGTCTAACAGATACTTATTTCTCTCTTAAAAAATTCCCCACCCAAAATATATAAACTTAATTGCTTAACCAAGGTGTATACAGGGCATAGCATCCTCGCATTTTAATGGTTATCAAGAAAGTTTGAGGTATACAACCAACCAAAACTGCAAGAAAAAAAAAAAAAAAAAAATCGATTTAAATAAAAGAAGAATGATTGATTAATACTAGCAAAATATCACAACATTAGTGGGAGATGCTGCTGTAACTGTGCTGGGGTGATACTTCACCTATACATACATGTTTAGAGCTTTTGATGGTCAATATATACAAAGGGCATACAGGGTATAATTCCAATAAGGGTCTTGCTTGAATTATCGTTTTATTTGCTTCAGAACAGGTACACCATTTGTTGAACATAAACAAGTATGTAATTATACATTTATTTCCATTACTAATGTAATTTGTTAAAATAGTGTATAGTTGGGAACCATGTAAATGACTGTAGATGACAAATGAAAGTGGATTCAGAAATAACAATATTGTACAAAATAATAATTACAGTTTTTTATTATCAAAATACACCTTCGCACTAAGCACCTCTTATATACTTTTTGTGTGTTTTGAACGAGCACCATTTGTAGTCATTTTTCAAACAGCACCTGGAGGATCCCCCGTCTCCCTCTCCCCTTGGTGGTCTCTGCTTTGCCCATCGTCCGCCACAAACTTTCGGTGTCCTTCCACTTCTGCTCCGTTAACGTGGTGAAGTCATGTGGTTCTATCTCCCCATGAGGGCAAAACAAGTATTATCCTGCGTTTTACACATACACATATCATGGTAAGACATTCAAAACTTGCATGTGGCCTAGGAATATAAGGGGTGGTGCTTATGGTGGGAAAGGCACGGCTGCACGTGAGAAAGAAGGAGGGAGGACCGGTGGTACCCAAACTCTTCTTGACTTTCTTCGTTGACACCGTCAAGTTCTTCGTTCATTCTCATATTCTAGCCGAGGAAGCAGACGGGCCCGACCTCGAACCCAAACTTCTGGTTTTTGTCCCCAAAGTCAGTCAACATGACGTCAACGATCGGAACCTGATCAATTTTAGTAGTGTTAATCTCCATTACAGTCTTTCCATAGCCCACCCTTGTCTGTGGAGAAGGAGAGACAGAGACAACCAATCAGAAACCATGAAATGCATGAATAAATTACACTTACAGTACACTCCTCCTTTGCAACACGGTCACAGTGTTTGGAAAGTGACATTTTCACCTCCGGGGGTTTCTCTTACCGCGCAGCTGTCTGAGAGGGCCTTGATGTAGGGGTTGTTGTCGTAGGACATCTCCTCGTCGTTGGCTCCCAGGAAGTGCAGTGCCTTGTTATAGCTGTCGCTGGTGGCATCGTGCCACGCCACTGACTGGTGGCAGGTGTAGGTGAAGTTCTGCCTGGCTGAAGCCGTCAGTAGTCTGAGGAAGGTCATCTGAACCATGTTAATGGACCTGCCCTCGCAGTCCACGTAGGACAGCTGTTGGGGAAGACAGACGGCCAGTGTGATTGGTAGGGGTGTTGAAATTAATAATTTCAACGATGCATTGCGATGCGGATGAAGATGATTCTGCATCGATGAAGTGACAGACCATAATCGATCTTTGCCTAGCCTATTGATGTTGCTTGTTGATTTTCCGTTTGAGCTTCTTCAGACTTTGCGAAATTCAGGAAGTTAATCAATTTTTTTCATAGCAGATAAAATAAAAAAAGGGAGTTTATATAACTAATGGAAACCATGTGCAGTAATATGTAATATTGAGGAGGTGATGCATCGTGATATGAAATTGAAGTTACTCTAGCACACTTCTACTCCAGCACTGTATGAGTAATTTGGCAACACCTAGTGGTACAACAGTTTAGTAATACCCACCACTGCAGAATAATTTTTCTGGGAATGTCGCACCTACACAATTACCATATTTCCTCAAATAGTGGCTGGGGCCTTTATTTACTTCAACCCAGAAGCTAGCAGGCCTTTTGAGGTAGGCTTTTATTAGAGGCAGGCCTTTATTTATAATGTCCTCTTAGTTGTTAATAAAAATCCATTGTACACTTCCTGTAACCATTTACATTTTAATTTATTTTTTCTTCAATTTCTTTAATTTACCTGCATACTGCAACACTAGTAAAATGAATTTACATCACCAGTAAATTTGTTGTGCCATGCTGTCCTAAACTGGTCTCTATATTTGGCCATAGTACCGGTATACTAATTCTACCACTTGCACTGAAGACATGTTTATTCAAATGTAGCTATCTACTGGCACAGGTACACACGGGAAATGTATTCAACCATTTGGTTCCCCAGTCTGAATTTGGAGACCGGCCTTTATTTGTTCGTATAAACCACGCCCCTGGCCATTATTTGAGAGCGGACTTGTAATTAAATTTTATTTCAGGAAATACGGTAATAAGGTAAACCTATAATGCAAAGTCTTGTACATATGGCCAGTAAGCAGGGTAGTTACTATATTACCTTAGTTGGCCGTTTAAAGCAATGAAATTGACACAAAAGTCTGAGACTGTAGTTTGAATCCCCTTCTATTAGAGCTTCTATCCTGGCTGAAGCACTTGAATATTATGAAAGGAGCACTCTGGGGGCACTGAGGGATTCAACTCAAGATGTAATCAGCTTTTATTGTAAAATGTAATATTTCTAGTTTAGCCATATATGTGTATATACACCAGAAATATACACTTATTTTTTATTAATTAGAGTGGCTCAGTGTGAATCTTTGACTTTCTATTATAGAGTGGGACTGGGTTTTATGAAAAATCATTGAAAAGTCATAGTATGTCAGTCCACAAGACTGTAGAAGCACTGCCCTAACACTGTATAGTTTTAATGTAATGCCTCTCAAAGCAGACATTATACTTTAGTCCCACTGAGACTGAACTATATCTGGAAACATTTGCAGTCTAAACTTTAAAACTTAAATGTGATTTTTATCAAGCAACAACAACTAACCACTACATCAAATAGTGAATAGACAATGGCCCTCATTTATGAAACGTGCGTACAACAGAAATCTGTGCGTACGATCATTTCCACTCAAAGGTCAGCATTTATCAATCTGGACCGATTTGGACGTGAGTGGTGACTACGATCAAATCTCACGTAAAGTCTCAACCCGTGTAAGTTTTCAAGTCATCTTACTTGCAGTGCAGCATAGTAGAGGTGGTGGATAATTATCTGTGAGTTGTTTTTAGACCCTATTCTGCTTCTGACAGGCATATAAGAGTAGATATTCATTTAATTATATGACGGCAAAATATTACATTTCATAAGACCAGTGTAGTCCGCGGGAGTAAACCTATAGCCTGCAAGCCAGAGAAAGCAACATCATGTTGGCCTGTTCTGCATAGTGCAGGTTAACAGGGTGTTATTATTTGATGATCTGATGCGACGCTGACAATCTAGATTGCCAAGACAGCCTTACCCTGCTCAGCACAGCCCCAAAGGAGTCCGCTTTTCAGGTTCTCATTTTTTAAAGGCTAAACACCACTTATCTCTGATTTAGGCAGAAGACACATAATTAAAATATAACAATAAATAAACTATCTAAACATCTAATATTTAATAGGATAATAACCTTTGAGTTGTTTTCAGACCAGGCAGGCATTTAAGCATGCCAATGCATCCATATATTCATTAAATAGCCTATTAACCCGCATCGGGTTGTTAAATATAGGCTATATAGATTTTGGCAAAATATTATATTTTGTAAAGCCAATCTATAACGGCGGAGGGAACTGTAGCATAGAGGCATACCCGTGGATGACAGAGAAAGGTGCTTTGGCCTACGGGATTCTGCAGATTAACAGGCTGTTATTTGATCATAGTGACAGAATATAACCTATGCCCAAAGAGCCCTCTAGATGTAGTAGTTTACTACGTTCATATTAATTTTCTAAAAATATGAACACCATAACATCTGATTGATCTGTAACGTCAAAAAATTTGACAAATAAATAAACTTCCCAGCCTTCTATTTAAATAGGCTATGATAAATCGTCTATATCGGACTACTATATAGTAGACTAGTAAGCCTATATTATTAAGGCTTTAACTGGCCAGGACAAAGGTGGTGCGTAGCTGTTTCGCATACCTCTTCTCCGAGCCGGTCGAGAGAAGTGTCTCTTCATGAACGTATTAAAACTCCCCATGTCGTAAAGTCTAGGGGCGAGGCCTCTAAATCCAGCATATTTAAGGACGTGGTATTTAAATTACGCCTGTTTTCCACCGCCACATTCATCAACGTGCGACTCATGACTCACACGTGAGCGCTATTGTAAGATTAATTCTGCGCTCGGATCTGCGCTGGTTTTGATAAATTGATAAATGAGGGCCACTAAGTCTGTTATTTTAGTCTTTTTGCAGCAGCCTGCAATTTTGTGAAGAGCTCAGGTTAAATAGTCTGTGGGCCAGTACGTATAGGCCGGAAGAGAAATATTTTAATAGGTGAATAAGTTTGAGTTAGGAATACTTACCATTTTACCATGCTTAAATTCACTAAACCATGACCCTGGGGTTTCTTTGGTCCATGGAGCTAGTTTGACCTGTGGAATACACATGCAGAAAGATCACAATAAAATGAGGGCTTTGAAGAAA
The DNA here is from genome assembly GCA_027564755.1 of Amblyopsis hoosieri. Lineage (NCBI taxonomy): Eukaryota > Metazoa > Chordata > Actinopteri > Percopsiformes > Amblyopsidae > Amblyopsis > Amblyopsis hoosieri. Next base: position 18,728 of record JAODUE010013491.1, on the reverse strand, counting down.
AACTGAATCATTTGGGGAGCTGCCAGTAGAGAAGGTGTTTAGCTTTATAAACACATTGGGAGTTAAGGGTCATTCACACTACCGGCGGCATGACGTGCGTGCTGGTGCCGCGGCGGTAAAACGCAAAAACGCTTGCCGCAGCGGCAGGCGCAGAGAGCGCGGCAGGAGCAAGCTGGACACGCACATAAGTTCAACCTACCGCTTGCCGCCGTGGTGGGCGCAGCTATTGCCGCCCGCAGTGTGAATGCCACTTTATTGTTTTATCAGTGTGGTGATACTGAGGTAAGCTAAAGAGCTACAGAGGTAAGTAAACTATAGAGCAAAGGCCTCAACAAAAGTTCACTAGCGTTAAAAAAAACATTGGTTTTCATCGCTGTTTAGAGCTTTAGAAGAGCAAGTACAAGTTCAACAAATAGGTTAGTTTTGGGTGCTTTTAGCAACTGCTTGACTACTGCAGGTAAATCTAGTATGAAAAGAGCAATCGTAAATTCAAGTGAACAACACACACTGTTAAAGAGTCGCACAGAGCTGCTAATCGCATGAAAAACAATAGAAGATCATGATTTGGAATATGTTTTTGTGAATATCCTAGGTAGAAAGAAAACATGACTTACCACACTGGACTTCTTATCGGGGTAGATGCAGCTTTCTCCCCCAGCGGTGAAATTACAGTAGACTTTGAAGGAATCTCCTGAGCAGCCCTGGTTCGGATCAATCCAGTACTCGCCTACGGAGAACCAATCAAAGATGATCAAACATCCTAATGCAACTGTGACACTTGGTTTGATATAGCAAACTCTGCAAAGAATTGCCTACACCTTAATAAATAAATAATATGTTGAACTTCATCAGGGAGGGAGGTGTGGCCATTGTTTTGCTTTCTAATTTTTATTAAGTGGGTTAGTTAGTTATAATCCCCTTCTAGGTTAGTAATTGTGGTGACACCAAGTTACAGTAGTATGTGGTAAGCCTGCATTTTTCAATATGTGGGTCGCGACCCACAGGTGTGTCACTGAGTGGGAGTGAGTAGGTTGCGAAAATTGCAAGCGGTCATTGAATGAATAAAGAATATCAATGAACGGCTTCCACTCTTTAATTTTTTGTTTCATTGGTTGTGAGTAAGGTTGCGACAAAATAGCATGCTTGTTCCTGATTGGATGACATCTTATTTAGCTGTGTGCACACCATAGATTCTGGAGGGCTCTGCTCAAAAATATTTGGCGCACACACATAGCATTAGAAAAAAAGTCAAGTTTTTGAAAATTACATTACCAGTACTTGGTGTTTGGTGGGTCTCTATATAGATTAGTCCTCTCTAGGTAGGTCCTGGCACAAAAAAGTTTGGAAACCTCTGTGGTAAATAATCAATTTGAAACCAAACTACAGCTATAGTCTATATACACTGTATCAGATAAAGTATGTCTATCATGTCTGGTGGAGCAACCACTGTTGTCTATTGCTGTTGTCATTTAGTTTCTAGTTTCATCTAGTTTAACGACAGAGAAAGCGATAGCTGCATCAGGCACATGGCTCAAAAGGGTTGTACTTACGCTCTTCATTAGTCATGGGTGTGTTTTGGGAGTAACATATAATAATCCAAACAGAGTGTCATCTCCCATTCCCTGCAAAAATTGAGGCGTTCTTGCACCTTGGCGGATTTCTATTACTGTATACTGGTGGGTTTGTGAAAGTGTGCAAGCAGATCATCTACGGCAACAGCGAGATAGCACCAAGATCCCTAAAAGATGTTTATGTAGGCTACACACTAATACTATTTCACATTGTACTTTTAAAATTGTAATCCTTTGCATGTTTGTGCTCTCCTGTTCATCCTGTGTGTGTAGCAAGCAGTGTATGCGCGTTGTGCACCCGCTTTAAGCGCTACTATCTTGGTAATGCAATGTTGATTTTAGACCAGATTTTTGTTGGTCAATCACTTTCTGCTGATGATAGTGGATTCAGAAATAACAATATTATTCAAAATAATAATTACAGTTTTTTATTTGATTTTATTTTTTAAGTGCATATGCTATTTAAACAATGTAGGCGGCTGGACGAGAAAGAGACACGCTTTGTGCCGGGAGTAAGATATGGCCCCTAGACACCACATAATGAAACAGAAAATCAGAAACAGAAAGGTTTCTGGTTCTCCAGCTTCAACTGACCATCTGGGAATTCGGGGTGGCAGAGCTGGAGGTCTTTACACGTCCTTGCCGGGTTGTTTTGCGTCCCCATGGGGTACTTCATGCGCTCGATGTCCTGCTTCAGGCTGTTGAGCTTGCCGAAGATGTCCTCCGTGTCCTCGAAGTAGTCCATCATGGTGCCGGCCGCGTCAGCCTGCATGTCACTGGACCGCTTGGTCTTCTTGGGGGAGTGGATGGGCAGGGGCTGAACCAACTCCCCTGGTGGGCCCTGTAACGGTGCGGACACACGTAACCATGGGAACAAAGATGGACTGTCTGCTGCTGGATCAAAATGGGCTGAACCAAGCCCATGTAAGCAGATGTATGAGAATTAGACAAGCTAATAAACATACACAAATATTGTGCACATATATATTACATATAGAGTTGCACACATACATACAGTATACTATATATTACTTTTCTTTTATACGGAAGTAAACAAAATAATGATCAGGAACAATGTTTGTGATTTTTTTACATTTACAGTATTTGGCAGATGCTTTTATCCCAAGTGACTTGTACATGTTGTACATGTGTCAATAGTCGGACAGGTCATACACCAGCAATTGTAAGCAAACAATTTTCTATTAGAATAGAATATCTATGCAGAGAAATGTCTCAAGAAGACCGTATGTTTAACAACTAACAACAGAAGTATTCTGAGATATGGCAGGGAGAGATGTTGAAAGTGTACCTGATCAGGTAACCTTGAGGGTTCAGTGTATGGTCAAATCCTTGCACCCACATATTATACACTTTATTTGGCTGGGGTTCGTTCATTCCAATACAACTAAAATATTTTACATTTAAATGTTTGCAGTTTTAAAGTAAAGTTAAGTGTGTACGTGTACTGTACAATGGTCTAGTATATTGTGATTGGCATTGGTCTCTATGGATACACAGGAAGTGGCAACAAGTAAGGTACTCACAGGTGGACCAGGAGGACCGATAATACCAGTGTCTCCTTTCTGACCAGCAGGACCCTGGAGGGAAGATGAGCAAACACGTCAACCTGGAGCTGGCATCAATGGATAGTTATACAATATAGCATGCATTGCTATATGTCAAATGTCAGAGAATGGACTTACAGATGAACCCTTAGATCCTTTGGGTCCTTGAAGACCCTGAATGTTTAAGGACAGAAGCGTGTTGTTAGCTTTGATAGAGTAGACACACATACTGTAAGATAATCAGGGACACTTACAGGCAGACCTGGGGGCCCTGGGGGTCCGAGAGGTCCAGAGGATCCACCAATACCCTTTGTAAGAAGAAATTAACCAGCAGTCAATGAGATTGCAAATACAGTAGATATATAGATATTATTTTGAAGGTAAAACGTGCAAAGATATCAGCCTGCGAAAATATTCCTCATGCAAGATTAAATAGTATTTTAATAATTAATTAACCAAACAGCCTTATTATGAACTGAACAGATGCATGAGAGTGTCTAGCTCTCAAATATATATATATATAAATGAAATCAACAATATAAAGAAAAACAAACAAACAAAACCCACTCATAACCTAAGAAATAATGAATGGCCATGTCTCTGAAACCAACCATTTTGAAACCTCCTAGCCCCAATTGATGTCAATCTTCCAGCTCCTAAAACAGTGACGGTAAACTTATGTAAGGTCTATTTTGAGGCTCTACTGCTCTGACAAATAGGGGAATTACAATTTCATTAGGCTTTAATCTAAAGGTACTAAATCCATCCCATTGCCTTAAATCACTAAGCTGGGGGCAGGCTGGAGACCACAGCAGGAACAAACTGCATATTCACTCAATCTGCCATGTTTATTTAAAAATGGATGAAGATCATCTTGTGAATCCTGCATTGGTTTCAACATTCTTGGAGAAACACCTCTTGTCTTTTCTATATGTTTGAAGATGCATGGCACTGACTCATAAAATATTCAATTTGATTCAGGTCAGGGATGAAGTCATTCTCCGTATTTTTCAGAACGCAGAGCATAATGTAATTAAAAGGGGCATTTACAAGCTATAACTACTACTACAACTTGACTTTGCTGCAACTGAAATAATACATTATTGCATGGTCAAACTGTAGAAATAAGAGTGTCAAAAAGTGGCCTATCATACAGGGACAAAGGAAATCTATATTGCTTGATTGAGTGCATTTTTGTGGATGTCCAGAAATCTACTAATGTGAAATGTGTCTAATTGAACTGAAGTTACCGCCAACAAAGCAAAACACAACATGCCATGGGGAGCCAAATGGACACAGGACAGCATGACAATGAGATCATCAATCACTTACGGAGTCACCCTTTCCACCAGGTGAACCTTGGGGTCCAGGCAAACCTCTGTCACCCTTCTCTCCTTGCTCACCAGGGGGTCCAATCAAACCAATCAAACCAGGGTGACCCTATTGCACACACGTGTGAAAATGTGAAATACATAGTGAAGCCTGTGACTGAATTATTAACACCATGAGACATAATAACTTCCTTGTTAATGCATTATTAACATATTATTGGGCTAATGTACCATACATAGTGAAGCTGATTACTTTGCCATAAGGTAGTTCTAACCAAGCTTTATAAAACATTAAAGAAAGCACGTGTTAAATCAGTTAGATCATGGAATGTTTTTTTTTTTTTTATCTTTAACTAAACATTGTTTTGAATAATGACCTCTGCAAATTGTTGGTTGGGAAGGTTATTTATTTGATAATATCAATGTGCACTGGTTAACTACAGTGCACACTGACCATGGTCTATTCCGTGGTGATTCTCCCACACTATTTGGGAGGTGGGAAATCCTCTGCCTGTTTCCTAGCACAGGATATAGGGGTATGCTCACCTTTTCACCCTTCGAGCCAGGTTCACCTTTCAGACCAGGAAGTCCAGGGGGACCCTAGACATCAACAGAGAGTTCAAGTTATTTACCTCAACAATTTGGTTTAGTTTAGTTTAAATAAAGATGAACAAATACTTCCTAATTTGCACTTCAATAATAGCACCTTTGTCAAATAATGTTTAATATAAATATTGCAGAATTATATCATATTTTTATCTATTTTATGGTTCTCTCTATATATAAACGATATACAGTATAACAGGACTGGACAACCTGGGGGCAACAATGTGAGTTATTATTATGAGAGACATGAGATTATTAAAAGATATATGTAATGTGGTTTTGTGATGTGTATACTGTATATTATTTTTTATTTTAAATATACATTGTATAAAATTGTGTATACATTTGTTTAAAAATGTCAGTGGTGTATCTGGTTGTTTATATTTAATTTGGTTGCATACACATTTGTGTCAGGAACTTGTACGTAATATATAGATACTTTCAAATGTTATCGAAAGCAAATTTTTGCATACTAATTTTCAGAGCAAGTTTTGGTGCAGCATTTCATTATCATTACTTCCTCAAGCACTGTAGATTATATAGTAACATTGAATGACTGACATCAGACAGGTGGAGGAATATTTTTTCCCTTCTTTCCAACTGGTATGAACTTTTCTCTAAGTAATGAGAGAAGCACAATCCAACATTGTATATGAGATGTAATCTTGGCAGACACAAGGATCAAAAACAGAGAACAGGAGGCAATAGCTAAAGTGGCACAATGAGAGGGAAGGACACACCAGAGAACTCCTCCAATGAAAAGAGAAAATGGAAACGACAAAGTGTCAGAGAGGATGTGTGTGTGTTGGGGTGGAGTTCATCAAAAGCACCGCAGATATTATTGAGTTAGTAGAAGATAGAGATATACTGAGAGCAAGCAAGGTGAATGATGGGTACTGACCATTGGACCAGGAGGGCCATCTTGTCCTGGGGAGCCGGGAAGTCCTTGTTCTCCCTGAGAAAAACAACACAAGGCCAACCAAGTGTAGAAAGCATTATGGTCTGCTATAACTTGTCTGAACTAACATTGATTTTCAGTGCTCAGCACCACGATTAATAGACCACATACAAAAAAAAGGCTGTTGGAATGAACAACTACAAAATAAAGTAGAAGACAAATGGCTGTACTGTTCAGTTCATGACCACTTTGTGCACACTGCGTAAATAATGTGTGCGTTTGTAGATGTGTGCAGAACGCTAATGTTTGTGTGCACATTGAAGTGATCGTATCATGCAATGAATGCTGGGAGAAGATTGCTACATCTCAGACTTACCACGGGACCGGGGATTCCACGCAGACCCTCTGGACCGGGCTTTCCGGAAGGCCCCTGGGGTCCAACTGGGCCAGTTTTGCCTGGTGGTCCCTCAGCTCCAGATTCACCCTAAAGACACAACATTAGTCAATAGATTAGCTGGATTAGATGGAATATGATGATCTTTGGTCTAAACATGTCTCCTAACAACATCTAGCATTTTCAGATATAGACATTAACTCAAATGATTGTGAGCTGTACCTTTGACTGTTGCTTAAAATGCTTGCTGAGTGTCGATTGCTTTGGAAAGTACAGTGTATGTTTGCTATTAATATGCATTTTGGAGCACATAATGATTAAGCAATCTATTACAACTTGCGGCCTCAGGCAAGCATCATGTCCTTTAAGAGGGAAACATGTTTTTTAAATCAAATGTATGAGTTTTAAAATTATGTGATATTCAGTGGCTTTCTGACATCTTGGTAGGCTATTGACCTCAGAGTATCCTAACAAATGAATGTATGCATCACACATTGATAATTATTTATTTCCCTCCTGTGCAAAAAGCAGCAGAACTTGGTTAGATTTAGACAGACAAGTGAGTTCCCTAAAATGTGAGAAACTGACATAGATAATGGCATATAGAACTGCAGCAGACCTGACATAAAATAACAGATTCCACCTGTGGATAAATCAGTCAGTAGACACAAATTGAATGTACCACTGATAGCATCATGGAAATCATCCCATCTCTTTGTACTTCTAATTCAAGAGAGAAGCAGTGGGTAGTTAGGGGACTTGCTGAGATGTAAGATTACTACTACTTTGTGAGTGAATTGATTTTGTGGTGCGTTACCTTGGCTCCCTTCTCTCCTTGCCTGCCCTCAGCACCGGCCGTTCCTGGGGGTCCCTGTGGAGAAAGAGAGGACAGGAGTTAGCGTTTAGAATGCGTGGGTTGGGCTGTTGGTGTATTTGAAGTATTGTGTTTTCCATTCTGTAGACTGTTCAAATTCAACAGTTCCTTGTGATTGCACAACCATACACAACTGCAGAATACGACTCTTAAATGGATGTGATCTTTAACTAAACCATTATATCTATTATAATGAGGTTGATTGAGTTATTTATGCTATAGTTCATCAACACTATGTAATACTGTTATAATAGTACAAATACATTATAACAGACACCTGTATAGTTAAGTCTTTTTTACATAATATTTTGAAAAAGCTCTTATCTTCATTGTCCTTGAAAGTTCACTACATATGAGATGTCCATCTCGCTTCAACAAACTTCAATGAAGGAAAGACATAGGAGTGTGTGCACGAACATCCTCAGCCAGACATAAAAGACATTTTATCCTTCTTCAATCCCGGTGAGGTTTGGAGGGTCATCTGTCTCTCCGTAGTGTGGGATCTCTCAGGCCCAGAGCTCTTTTCTTTCAACTTCATCTGCCATTCCCCCTTCAAAAACACTGCTCTGCTCTGATCTGGCCAAGTGTAGCGGAGGGGTCCGAGTGCTATTGACTGAGAGGACTATAATGGAAGCTCTCCTTGTATCTGAGCTTTCATCTCCTGATGTGCACCTCTCACTAGTGGGGGAAAGGTGGCCTCTTAATTAGCATTGCCACATTGTATTGCAGCCTAACCTTTCTGAAGTCAGTGCCTAAGAATATATATTCTTTCAGTTTTTAATGGAAAATCTGTCTACTCTAGCAGATTGCATTGGGGTATTGGAAGCTATATTTCAGAGTTAGCCATACATTTAATTATGATCACCAGTGGATTAACCGTTAGCTAATATTTGTGCAATTAGCTGATAATAGGGCAATGGTGTTTCCATATTTAGTGTTAAATTCAGTGTTTTAGTCAAATGATTGGACTCACCTACAGGGTTATACTTAGTATTCTCTAAATTGTATTATATCAAATGTGGACATCAAATTTAACTAAATACATTTAAATATTCTTAAAAGTAGCCATGTTTGCCTGCCTCTTTAAGAGCACTCTTTTAATTCTCTCCACCAGCTTCATGAGGTAGTCACCTGGAATATGCAGTTCAATTCATTAGCTATGCCTTGTTAAATGAGCCAGATTTTGGTGGGATTGATTATCTTCCTTCTTAAAGGTAAAGTCAGCTATTGCAAGCTAAATGTAAGCCAATACACTTTATAAAATTCAAAATATATCTCCTCGCATTTTGCAATCTTACAGTTCGCTGTGCGTGTTGAAAAAATAATCTGATTCTTCCACACAGCCCTGGCTCCGTAAATAGTAACAAAAACAAACTGGTAAACACTGCTCGTATCAACAAAGCCGTACAGTAGCACTACGCTTTGCTTCACAATGCATTTCGAAGTGTAAGGCACCGCTGCAGAGGACCACAGAGCGATACTGTTTTGATTTGAGCTAGAAATTAGCAGGAATGACTGCTCCTGCCTTAAATGAATTTGAGCTCAGCTGTGGTGTGACAATGTTAGTATAAAGTAAAAACGCCTGATATGGACAGATACTACAGAACTAAGTAAAGACGCAGGGGCAGCCAGGGATCTGGTGAAACACACGCCTCTGTTCTCTGTGTTGTCGTGGCCTGAAGCTGCCTGTAGCTCTAATGCAGTGTTTCTCAACCCAAGGCCTGGGGACCCACTGCCCTTCCTGCTCAAAATTACCTGACTGTAATGAATGGGTCGTTATCAGTCTTCTGCAGAGATTGATAACAACCCATTCATTAGAACCAGGAGTGCTGGAGCAGGGAGACATCTACAACATGCAGGGCAGTGGGTCCCATGGACCACTGCTTTTCTTTGTCAAAAAACTAGCACGGCGACACCTGATCTAGATGATGATCATTGCTGTAAATGGCTAGAAACAAGGCCAGAGAGATATATTTAGGAATCATTTAAAATAGATGTTATAATACATGTTGAGTATATATAAATCTAGCTAAGAAATGGGTGATCAATAAGGGTACCCATCAGAGAATTATCATTTGATGTTCCCAAAAGTGTATGTGTGTGTGTGTGTGTTTGAGTTTTCCCTTCTCCATATTAATACCTAGGCAAATTGGGGCACTGCAAATGCTGAAACCATGCTTAGGCTGGAGATTTCACTGGGTGCGTTAGAAAGCAATTGCCCCTGGTTGAAAAATGCATGACATACAGAGGCGTGGATGTATTCTTTAAAATGCCTTAATTCACCTGCAATTGTGACTTTATTTTTTTAAATACCAGAATACCAGAAGAATAGCGACTCATTTTCATGTGGACTTTGAGCTTCTCGTCATATTGGAATTATGTGAATGTTCTGCCTAATGTATTCAAACACTAGCCCGCTGGTTCATCAAGCGTGAATCAACAGGGTGAATCGACAGTGATGATCACCATGGCAACATTCATTTTTTATGCGGATAAAGCTCTATTTTATTTCTGCTTTGGTTTGTAACCCCCAAATTACTTTCCTTAATATGCATGGTTCCTTTGATGTATCCAAACCATCTATTCAATAATCAGAGACCCTGAGAAAGATTAATATAGGATGGACCATTGTAAGCATCTGGGTGGAGGTATACAGGGTCTGTCTGCTAGCAACCTTGCTGGCTTGTGTATTTCATCTTTGTTTTGCTGCCATTAAGCCAGCCCTAGATCCAAAGTGTCTGTGTCAATCTGTATCTGCTGTACGTTTGCTGGTAAGTAAAAATAAAGACATTTTGCACATGTATTTCATTTTTTACAGTTATCAATTAGCAAATTGAGATGTAAGAATGGAGGCGATTGTGAAGTTGCTGGTTCAAACCCTACTAACTCACAATGACTAAGTGTCAAGGTGTTCCTGAGTAAGACACCAGACCATAACTGCTTTCGGTGGTTAGATGGAACCTTGCATGGCGAACGCCATCATCGCTGTGTGAATTTGAGACTATACTGTAAACTGCTGAAGAGTGGCTGGACGTTTGGAATAAGCGCTATATAAACTCAGTCCATTTACTGTATTGTACTGTAAATCTCACATGGCTAATCTCTATAAACAGATGAATGCAGATATTTTTTTTAAAGACAATTGTGATTCATTCCGAGATTGCATTATGGCAAATTTTTTGAGCCCCTTGATCTCCACGAGGTCTGTTAACCTGCATGCAACCAAAGCACGCTCAAACGTGATTGGTCAATACTACACAGACTACAAACGGACTACAAATGGAAACCAGAGGCCTCAGTTATAAAACTCAGCGTAGATTACATCCTAAAACAATGCGTACACACAATGTGTGCATGCACAAGCGTGTTATTCCTCCCAATGTCGTCCCCATCCATAAATGGACAATGCTAAATAGCATATAAATATGCAGAGGTTTAAGAACCTTTGTTGGCCTATCATTTAGGTGGAAATTAAGATGTAGAGAGATTGAGTCTAATGTTTGGGAGCCCCTCTCACTCAGATGCAGATCGAAAGAAAATTGAATGGCAACAATTATATTTGTCGGCAGCAGTCAACAGTGTTGGCTCTACACTGAGAAAATACAGATCCCTATATAAAACTTTGCCAAAAGCCTTATCGTGGCAATAACAACATTAACAAAGTAAAAATAGAAGTGGAGGTATTTTAGAAAAACATCGGAAAAGTATGCCTGTTTGACAACGTACAACGAGTTTTAAAAAGGAGTCGCTAGGTATGGGAAGATCTGAAATGGTTTCCTATAAATATCACAATCAATGCACAAATGATAAGATAATTACTGTACATAAACACTCTGAGGTTAACATTAACTTAAATATAACACAAATCATAGACTGAACAAGGAATTCTGGGCAAGGGGGCGGAGCATACTATTGAGAGAGAGATGATTCTACAGTAATTTGTACAGTTGCATACTTTTCAATACCGCATATTTATTTAATAATTTCTGGCACTCATTAGACTACCTATCACCCAATATGTAAAATTAAAGCATGCCCGTGAGAGGGAGATGCATAGTTTTGGCCTGGCGATGTTCGTGTGATGATGTGTTTTGACTTTCTGTTTTTTAATCTGAGAGAGGGCTTTATTCCGTTATCTCACCATCGGGTGTCACTTATGAGTGTGTCTGAAGACGTTTGCGTTGGCACAGGTGAAAGCATCTGTATATCTGAGCATCTTATTCCGCATATAATTTTTATATAAATCCCGAATCCCCAGTCAACGCAACTTTTTTGTTCGTAGTAGCAACCTTTATAAATGAGGCCCCAGGACACTTTCTATACCGATCATATTCAGATATGTTTATAGAGATGACGTTGAGTGTTAATGTGACATAAAACATTATGTATTATTACAGTATGCAATATGTGGAGACATACCCTCTTTCCAGGTGGACCGGGTGGTCCAGCTTCTCCTGATGGACCATGTGGTCCCTAAACACGCATATAAACACACAAAATAGGATCAGAATCAGGAATGGTTTTAAATGGTACTTTTTGCATTATACAATAATGATTTGCAGTGAAATTAGTTCCTGTTGATATGAACTGTTAAAAAAGTTTTGCACACTCCAAAACTAATTAACTAACACTATACATGCTACAGTACTGTATGTACAGCTAAGTCAAACTTAGAGTCACTACAGAAATGTTATTATATTTTTTAATAAAATTAAAGATATTTCATAGATATCAATCATAGAATTGCTTAACAATGAAATGTTGATAAAGACCCAATTCTATAAAGCGTATTAGCTACTTTATATTTTAATATCCTAAATATATTTTGGCAGTGTATCATTAACTGAAGCTAAAATACATACACCATTACAAAGTTGACTGATATGGTAATACTAACAAAGTAATACTTTAAAATCTTTATGGCAATAAACCCAAATCTAGGGTAAATGTATGTATTGTAATTGAATTAATAAGATGGGGTAATTTTCTCCCCATGATGTACAGTATAACCTTAAAGCATAAAATGTGGGCAATTATATTTTTAATGTTGTATGGATATATATATGGGTTAGAGGATGTTATTGCACCCTAGTCATATACACAATATACTGTATACTATTTATATGTTTATCTGTTCAGTCCAAACACTGTAAATTAATGTAGATTACAACTCACGGGCTGACCGGTTTCACCATCTTCTCCTTTCTCTCCTGATTCTCCATCAGTTCCCTATGGAGGATAGAGAGGCAAGGCATGTATTGTGTCTAAACGGTATACAACCAATAATGGTGTCTAAGACATACCCATCCATACTTACAGCAACACCAGGCTCTCCAGGTGGGCCTGGGTCTCCGGGGAAGCCAACGGGCCCCTTTTACAGGATAAGAAATGTGTAAATGCCTTATTGTACCTATATAATCCTGCAACATATGGTGACACATATCCATTTATACACACATTTTCAATACAACTAATAATTCCTACAATGACTTAGTCCTAGTCTTCCAACCTACCTAACCATTGCAGGCAGATTGGCAGATTTTATTATATTTTACGTCCCTCAAAATATACAATTAAAACTCAAAATATGGTCTGCAGTGAAACTATGTTTCAGCAGGTAAGACAGAGCAGTCAGTCAAGCTTGTGCTTTGGCATAACTTACAGGGTTTCCCTTGGGACCGTCGTCTCCAGGGGGTCCTTTGGGCCCCGCGGGTCCAGCAGCTCCAGAGGGGCCAGCCTCTCCCTTCTCACCTCTTTCACCTTTGGGTCCCTGTGATGCAGGAAATCAATATCAATAATCATAACATCAAGAATACACTGTAGGCAACATGTGGATGACTGCCAACATGAACAGGATGATCAATGTCAGCTTCAGTTTCATTTTGCTGTGAGAATCAGTCTGGAAAGCCTAGAAATAATTTCGAATGTGTCCGAGTAGCATCTGAATTTGCCAATCGGCGTCGTATTGACAGCTTTACGGGTGTGGTTTAGGTTTGCTGACAGTGAAAATGACCAGATTGCTCATCCAATCAACTGCAAAGTACCTGCCCTTTACAAACAATTTCAATGTACGGCTTCCCAGATGGAGTTATGACAATAATTCAGATGGCATTTCAGGTTAGGCCCTGTCTGAAGTTGAGAAACATTTTTTTTCTGGAACCTGAAAGATACTAAATGTTTGACATGATGAAGCCAGACACATTATGAAATGCCTTTTTCCTTGGAAGTGCATTTCCATACACCATCATTTTGATCTATTGTCAGTAACTCTAACTGGTGGTCTTCAGACAAAAGCTCATTAAATTGTTGGAAATCTTTTTGTGGGTGACACACAATAATTTAATTAATAAGCAATCACTCATAACGAAAGTTCTTTGGTGCTGGGAATAACAAAATTAATCAGCAAGACTGCAGCCTTAGAAGAATCGTAATACAATACTGGGGGAATTACTTTATAGCACATAAAAGTCCCTGAGCTACATTGTAATTATGAATAAAAAGGCCTAGTCAAAGCTACATTCTATTCACATGGAGGGGACTGGTGTGTTGAAGCCAGCTCGTTGTTCATTGGGACAGAAGCAGTGGGTATATCCTCCTTATAAGTATGTCTTAAGAGTCTTGGAAGAGTAATCATTTGTAAGTGCATGGGCATGGGGCACTTAGTAGCAGGTAGACAGAGGCCCATGCTGAGAGGAACCAGCAGTCTCAATATGAGGGATAATTGGACTCACTCTAATGAATACGCAGTATCACTTTGGTGAAATAAACGTTCCCGTCAGAGGAGCTTTCCTTTTACATTTACCTTTTTTTAACGATGGACTGTTTTCTGCAGAATAACAGCATTTACAGCATACATTTTTTTGCGTACAAACATAAAAATCGTAAATACAGTAATGTCAAATAACAGTTAAGGCAAAAAGGCTATGTACACTGTACTAGAGCTTTAATCGGGCCTGAAAAGTTGAACCCAACAGAGCCAGACCCGAACCCCCATGTGTATAGCTTTTTGAACCCTAAACCCGATTATAGCCCGACAATTATTTTACAACTTTCCATGGCAAGGCTGCTCATCGCCATAGTCAGAACTGCATGCATATCACTCATTGATGCAGAGATCTCAGCTCTAGATAGTGCTCAATCTCAATTTCTGATGGAATGACTACATGGCAGCCTATATTGAACAGCTTTCTGGATAGTGATTAAAAGAAAATAGAAAAGTTTTTCGTTACGATGTTGAGCTAGGAGCTAATGAATGACAGGCAATTTGTCATAGAAACGGTAAACAATGCATAGATTTAGCTTCTTTTATCTGCATTAGCCTAAATACTATAGTCTATTGTAGCCTACAATAGGTTATTAGGCCAAATCATGAGTGATTGTAACTTTTTAAACGTTATATATTTATGTAAACTACTTGGAACAAATACATATACTGTATATCAATGTATTCACCTCCTCAGCAACTTCGATTTTTGAGTTTCTCTAAATAACAACAGATCAGTAAGGGGGAAAGGGGAACTGAGAATGATATATGACTCAAGTTTCTTATAGGCTACTAAACACGCTGCAAATTAAATATTTGTATTAATTAGTAAATATTGTACATCCAAAACCCAGCCCAAACCCGACGTGCCTTTTGGAATATGTGAGAAATAAAGACCGTTTGGGGCAAGATATCAAGCTCTACACTGTCTATGTGGGCTACATTATATGAAACTTTAAAACTTGATATAATGAAAAAGAGGTGAACTTACTCCTGTACCAGGCTCTCCGGGGGGTCCTGGGTTGCCGGCCTCCCCTTGTTCACCCTATGATTGAAGAAAGGAACAAACATTGCATATCAGCTCTAGGTTATAAATGTTATATGTGGTGTTAGAATATTTTTGAATCGTCCCTAAATTATTAACGGCTATCAATTCAATCAATCATATACTCATACTCATCAGTTGCAGCTTATATCTTTCTAAAAGCAGGTAATTATATGAACTTGAATTAACTAATACTAATTTCAGAATTTAAATCTAGAATGTGAACTTCAGAAATAGCTAAACATGACTTTCACACAAAGGTCTGAGCTAATGTCTTAGAACACAAAAAGAAGGATCATGTTTTATGAATTTTATGAATATTGTTGCCATGCTGATTAACAGTAGAAAAGTAGAAACATCAGTGTCCATTCTCTTAATCAATAGGAGCTTTTAAAGAATATATACTGTAAAGCCAATTTTCCTTAGGCCTTCTTAAAATTATGCTTGGCTTCCATATTTCATATTCTAGTCAGTTATTTCACCAGCCGGAGTATAGCATTAAGTATTTATGGAGCCAGTGTCTGCCAAATGGCAATACAATGGGACAGATATGTTGAAAATGTTGCAAAATAGGCATTAGTAATGTCAAAGCACAAAGCCATATGAAAAGACTAAGCATACAGTATTAAAGGTATAGACGTCACTGTGCTAATGTCTAAGGCCCTTTCTTACACCGGGAAGACATCACTTTGATTGGTTTCTAAAATGCTTTTACTTCTAACCACAGCCTATAATGTAGGCTATGTATATTTTACCCCTTATATTTAAGATGTATATAGGCCTAGGCTATCTATCATAAAATAACAATAACAAAAACAACAATGATTGGCTGAGATGTGACTATAAAGTAGCTTAGGCTATCTGTTGTCTCAAAAGAATGGATCGCTCTTGCTACTGCTATTGTTTCAGAACCAGGAACAGAGCTGTTTGTTGTGTGGCGTGTGTATGCTCATGGCTTTGTGCGTAAAAAGTATTGGACGACGTAATGAGCAGTGAGCAGTATTTATTTCCGCCGCTAATATTGTGAAGGCTATTTTAGAGACACCCACAAAGCTCTGATTATAACTTGAACCCCGAGTACAACCCTTGTGAACCATGCAACTTGTGCACATGTGAACATAGTTTAAGGGTGGATAAAATCTATCAAAAGTGGATTTGGACACGGCCTAAAAACACTTGCACCATGTGATTTAGACCACACGCTTAGATAATTAAAACAGGGAACTTAGCATGTAGCTAGGGAAAGATTTGAACACGGCCTAAAAACACTTGCACCATGTGCTTTAGACCACACGCTTAGGTCATTAAAATAGGGCACTTAGCCTCTAGCTAGTTTAAGACTACACTTCATCGAGACAGGCTAGCTGGTGATAATCTTGAAACATTTATAATCATATTGCACTCTCACCTTCTCACCCACAGCTCCCATACCACCAACACCACCGGGAGGACCTTGTGCACCCTGTGAAAGGGAATGCAAAACAGACAATTGGTCTGAAGGTATTAACTCTTGGCTATGGTCATTTTAGGGCATTGCATGATAGCTAAGATCAAGTAAAAGGCGTTGAATGATAGCTAAGGTCAACTTGAAAGACATTGTATGAAAGCTAAGGTCAAGCTAAAATATATTGTATGATAGCTAAGGTCAAGCTAAAAGGCATTGTATGATGACTATGGTCAAGTTAGTGTAAGTATAACTTTTCATAACTTACATCAGCTCCACTGGGACCCTGGGGACCTCTGGGACCCGGGGGGCCAGGGGGACCCTAAAGCAGGAAACATTGATGGTCAGACAAGAGGGATAAAGTCCAAGACCTTAAGCCCTTCTAGCAATAAACATGTACTTACCATGGGACCAACATCACCATTCTCTCCTTTCTCGCCTGGAGGCCCAGGAAGACCCTAGGACAAAACAGAAAAATGGATTGCAATGTAATTGTTTTGTTTGTGTTGTAAAATGTATTTGCAACAGCTGTTACACAATACTCCTTGATATTCAGTTGGATGCAGGAATATATTGCAAATGGGGGTGATTGAATTTCATCCTCACCACAGCTGTTTAATTAAAAAGTCAAAATGGCCTTTGGTGTGTTAGGAACAATCCCTCATATCCACTCATATTTGTGATTCATACATTTAAGCTAGGTCTAACATTTATGGATATCTAAAATAGGATCAATTGCTGGTCATTGATTTAGACAGGAAATGCGATGTGACTAAAATGTCAGTTAAATGCAACATTTTAACAACTTTGTGTATGGTGCAAATCATCACAGCACACAAATCATCACAGCACACAAAGTACTGTAAAGTTTGAATACAATGTTGACTTTTCCTTTAAACAAGTGAGACCATACCAATCCTCAATTTCACTCTGCGATCCTTAATCCACCCCTCCATCCCTAGCTCAGAGGTGATAGAAAGCTTTTGCTTTTAAACTAAAATCACCAACACAAAGAATATATATATTTTTCAAAGAAACACATTGATAAATTCTTCTGTTGGGCACTTCAGTGAAAATGGTTTGATAGTTGACAGCATTAGAGTCATCAAAGGGGCAGCCACAGATCTTAGATGTCTTAGTGATGACCGTACTGTGTATTAAATTATCTTGTGCTCATGAGTTCAGCTATGTGGTAAAGTTTGTGCACCTTGCCAAATTATACATTTTATACATATACAGTTACTAGGCCTAAAAGCATCTGATAATTACAAAAAGGAAAAATGAAATGTGGCCAGGTTCCAGTTGTACGGTCTTAAATTCAATTAATCAGGTCAACAACTTTCATTAGGAATTGTCAGCTGATGACAATTCCAGAATGCATAAATTCTCTAATATGTCAGTATGCCTTGTCTGAACACTGTCCCACCATGGGTTCTTTTAGCAAATAGATCTGACAATGAAGCTAATTAATGCCTTCAAAGCAGTGAATAACTAATATATAATATTCCATCTTGCAATTGGCAATGCCCAAAATGTCAATATGAAATGTCAATTAGGAAAACCTTATAAAAAATGTATGAGACCTTATATCTGTAACATGGGGAGGAGGGGGCATGATAGTTGGTCTGGGTGTTGGACTAACATCCAGAAGGTTGTGGGTTTGAGAACCGGAGATAACCTACCATAAGCATATTTGTACCTGCTCATTATCATTTGTACATCTTGGATAAAAGCTTCTGTAAATGACCCAGTTGTAACATGGGGCACATGCCAGATACTGTACTATCCGCCTATTGCCCCAGAATGCCTGGTGCCTGGTGAAAATTCTAACTGAAATAGAAAAATATTATTTACAGGCCTCAACCAGTTTCTGCCTATAGGGCCTCCAAATCACTAAAACCGCCACTGCTGTACAATATATTATTTTAATGTTTTTAATAATCAAATAATACTATAACTTTGCATTAACATTTTCAGACATTTTTAAATGTGTTGTTGTGTAACCAGATAAAAGGTGTAAAGTACCAACCAATGCACCAACCTATTGTCCTCAATTACACAGCCCCAGGAAGACATCTTCACTGCCATATTTTCTGCCTTGTGCTTGTGATTACAGTGCAACATTATGTGTTTTGTTGTGCCCCTGCTGTTAGTCAGGGCCATGATGTGTGTGTGTGTGTGTGTGTGTGTGTGTGTGTGTGTGTGTGTGTGTGTGTGTGTGTGTGTGTGTGTGAGTG
>JAODUE010013481.1:5867-26453 GCA_027564755.1 Amblyopsis hoosieri | reverse complement strand
AGTATAGCACAGCAGTATAGTATAGCACAGCAGTATAGTATAGCACAGCAGTATAGCACAGCAGTATAGTATAGCACAGCAGTATAGCACAGCAGTATAGCACAGGAGGACACACGCGAGCAAACGTCTCTTCTCCGGGAGCGCTGAGAAATAACAATAAAGCATGTAGACTAGAACAACAGATCCTTGTCTTTGGAGGCGTGGGGTGTGATTTTATCGTGTGTGTGTGTGTGTGTGTGTGAAGTGAGAATTCATAGTGAGATATTAAGAAAGAGTTTACATATTCTCATGCTGTGCCCTTCACATTCTCACAGCTGAGAGCAGTCTGTAGCCGACTGTTCTTCTCACACCGCAGACGCATTAGCAATTAACACGGGCTCACGGGCACACGTTACCGCAGACGTACAACACGGACGCAGAGACACACACGCACACGCACACAGACAGACAGACACATGGCAGCTGGGTGGCAACAACTGTTCAAATGAAAGTGGCACATATTCCTTTGTGTGTGTGTGTGTGTGTGTGTGTGTGCGTGTGTGTGTGTGTATGTGTGTGTGTATATGCTTGTGTGTGTGTGCGTGTGTGTCTGTGTGTGTGTGTGTGTGTGTGTGTGCGTGTGCGCAATTATTGAGAGACATGCATGTTAGTCTTTCTATTTGTAAATAGAGAGGTGCCACCTTCTCAATATACTGTAGGCTGCCATCTACTGGCCAAGAAACATACAGAGCTAGAAATGTATTTAGGGGGAAATGGGGGGGGCGGGGGTTACAAGGGAGACTTAACCTCTGTTGTTTCCCTTCTACCCTATGGTATGGTGTTTTCACCCTTTCAGGTTATTCATCTACTGATGTTTTCCCCTTCTAACCAGTAGGTGGTGCTCTTTGAAATGAAACTAGTGAAATTATTGGATGCAAGAGGAACTGCCAAATGCAAGACAATTAACACTTGGTAAAAAATTAAAAAATTAAAATAAACAAATGATTTGTAATTTGTTTATATATTTATGTTCATAGTACTTGCACTATTTATTTCTTATATTATCAGGTGAAAATACAGAAATGGGCCAACCCTTGAACAACCCCTATACTGTACCTAGGCCTCAATTTGTGTAGTTTACTTGTAAGTTGCTTTGGATAAAGGTAACTGATACGTGCCTTAATTGCACATGTCTGTCTCCCCATTTTAGGAAAGGTAGTGAATTAGGATTGTAGCACTCATATCAGATTAAATAAAAAAGATGAAATAGGTTTCCCTCTATCCTTTGTATTCCATCTTCTCCCGAGCTTTGTCCCCAACAGGATTAAACACTTGAGAAATCTCATGAATTCTCTTTTACAGGAACAGTCTTGAGTGTGTTAAGAGTGAAAATATGAAACGCACAAACTAGGATCTTAAACTAGGATTTCCTGAGACAGTGATATACATAATTGAAAAAATAAACCCAAAGGAGATAGTGACCCACCTTTAAACACACACACACACAAACACACACACAAACATGCACACACACACACACACGCGCACACACACACACACACACACACACACACACACAATGCGTGAGTATGGTATGTGTGAGAGAATGTGTGCTCTAATGAGTAATGAAGTGACACCAATTAGAAGTTCCCAGCTCAGCAACGTTCACACAGTTTGGCTCTGTGTGTGTGGAAGGAAACAGACCCATGTTTTGTTTGTGGGTTAGCGACGAGCTCAGCATAATAAAGCTCTCCTAACAAACCACTGAGAAGAGGGGAAGCCCATGCATAACTAATAACCTGGAACCACAAAACCTTTTCTGCTTTCAAACAAAAGTCCTGTTCTGCAAGTCACCACCCCCCCCCCCCACACACACACACACACACACACACGCACACACACGATGAAGACAGAAATGTAAAAATGAAAAATGTAAGCAGAGAGAAGCACAGGAGGAATATCAAGTATGATGAGTGAGGAGATAGGAAGAGAGAGAGGAAATAGAATTTACAGTAGGAGATGGAGGATATATATGGGGTGAAGATAGCACAAATGTATCACAGCTGCATGCATATGGCAAGGCAACAGTCTGCCTACGTCTTTTATTCAAGGTGAAGGTGCTAACATCTCCATATAAGAGACAGAAACAATGATTCCCGTGAAATACTAAATGTGTATGTAAAAAACTATATTTTATCTTCTAAGCAAGGTTAGCTGTGTTTAAAGAACAAACAAAATACTCCCGCCCCCAGCCATTCAAACTAAAAATACCAACCTGGCACTGACTA
Organism: Amblyopsis hoosieri; assembly: GCA_027564755.1. NCBI lineage: Eukaryota > Metazoa > Chordata > Actinopteri > Percopsiformes > Amblyopsidae > Amblyopsis > Amblyopsis hoosieri. The sequence continues at coordinate 24,186 of JAODUE010013481.1, read as the reverse complement.
CCTACAAATGTGGAAAGGCTTCATTCCTCCCCTTGATTCAGTCTTGCTGGTCTGTGAACAAGTCATGCACACTACTGTATGCCTGTGTACTGTGCGAGAGATATAGAGCCACAACCCAGTCTGTTACAGTACAGTATAGGCTTGAATTTGTGTCTTCATTGCATAGTTGAGAATATTAAGTCAATATATTAATGTTGTCATGAGGCATTCATATCTTTATGATACATTTATCCCTGGTTCCTGTCCTGTAATACCTTGCAGGCAAACAAGCTTGTTATTCAGAGCTCAGTGGGCTAACGCTAAGGTACACTCAACTATAAGCAGAAAAGAAATGGCTGTAAGTCAAAGATGGAAAAGGAGGCTGTTGACACAAGGCTGTACACAGGGATTTCCACTGCTAGCACATTTATTAGGTCTATATACAAATAATACAGTAAATTGTGAAGGCATAAAACAACATAACCGGTTTCTGTGGTGACTCAACTGAAATTCAAATGCTGTTTTTGAAAAGACTATATGCAAATTAGTACTTTATATAGATATGCAGTAACAATGACGATAACAATGATGTGGGATAATGATAATGATTGGGGGCAAAGATAATGTGTTATAAATGATAGAGTTCTTGGTAATATATTACGAGTTAAAATAAGAATGATAAATGTTTAAAATGTTTACTTTTGACTTGGTCTGGCAGGGCAGAGCCTTCCATTAACATGATTTCGTAAGGCAAGTGAGTGTTGTGTGTGAATGCGTGTCGGAGAAAGAAATGTGGGATTATTGATCAAAAGTGATAGAAGCCTAAATACCCTCACTGGAGACAACACAAACAAGATGGTTGGCAAGTTAAGGAGGAAGAGAGAGAGAGAGAGAGAGAGAGAGAGAGAGAGAGAGGGGGGGGGGTACTGCAATCTCATCTGAAGAGAGATGTTTTAATCCAACTCCTACATTGTACATTCAGTCAGGCAATTACCTTATTCTGGGGCATTGGATGTCTTCATACACAAAATAACAAGGGTCACAATTACTGACCACTGTGAGTCTGTGAGTGAATCTGTAAACAATACATATTGAATAGGCCATCTGAATCACCAAAGCGCCCTGTGTTTTGCACAATTAATCTAACTCCTACAGTACAGTACCACTGACACCATATCCATATGTTGGGCCCACTTAAAAGTGTACTCGTTGTTTTTAATATTACCATTGATGCATTAATAACATTTCTGATCCAAGCTAGCCATATCAATGGTGAAAGATTTTAAGATGAAAGATTATTTTTTAATATTTTATGACAACCAAAACGATATCCCATCCTCTTTGGGGGGTATTGCCTCTATGAAATGGAACATGTTTAATTAACACAGAACACAGAAACATAAAGAAAAAGATACTATGCGGTGTTTATAGGTAAAGTCTCCTTCACAAGCAGCTAAAGTGCATTATTAGAGTGTGTACATGTAGGGGGGGGAAGGGGTGTGTTTGGCAAATTGGCACTGTTCGTCACCTGAGACTAGTCCTGGGAAGACTAGTCCTGGGAAAACTAGTCCTGGACTAGTCCTTCACACAGATACACAGCACACAGGAGAACTCCGGGAAGAGGTGAAGAGATATATGCTCCCTTTCAAAACCTTCTACGAATGCATATTTTCTCCCTCCCTTCATTCTAGAAAAACTAGCTGTATCTTAAGGTACAATATCAAACTGGCGTTTAGTTCTACATTATTAATCATCGTACATTATTATATTGGTTGATATTTGGTGGTGGCACTATTTATTAAGTACATTTTTTTTTCTGGATTGAGAATGCCCAAGGAGGGAGGAGACAGAGAGAGATGCATTCTGGGAGCAGCTGCACACATTTACAGGCCGCGGAAAGCAGTCGGACCTCTGTCCTCGGTGAACTCCAAACGGTCTCCAGACACGTCTGGTGACGTTTCGCATCCACCCGAGTGACCCCGGGGGGGAAAAGGGCCGTGCAGCAGAGGTGAAAGTTCAACCAGGGGTCAGAGTTCACACGGGGGCGGTACCTGAGCTGGGCCAGCCGTCGTGGGCTCTGGGGGCCTGGGGCTTGGCGGGCAGGGCTGAGGGGGTGACGTAGTGAAGGCACGGGCTGCTAATGTCTCCCTCCCCTATCAGAGTCAGGTCAGACAGGGCGTCCTCCTCCAACATCTGGACCAGGCCAGGCCGGGGCCCCCGGGACGGGTGGACGGGGGAGAGGGCGCTAGGGAACATGGGGTGTGGCCTGCCTATCCTGCCCGCCTCCTCCGCCAAAGAGTCAAAGCTCTGCGACTGGCGGCTTGCGCCAAGGGAGTACCCTCCTCCCCGGCCTCCGACGCTCTTCGCCGCCTTGCCGCCGGGGACGCTGCCGTTGCTGGGGTTGCGGGAGTTAGGGGTGGAGCTCGCGTGGCGGCTGTCGTCCTGGCCGGTCGCTGCCGGCGACAGCCGCAGGAAGTCGGGGAGCTGCAGGTGGCTCTTGTTCAGAAGACCTCGCTGGTCGTCTGCTCGGTTGCTCTGAGCTTTGGATATGAGGTCGAAGAACTCTAAAGAGGGCACACACACACGGACACGCACACACACACATGCACAAATGAACAACCCCCCCTTGCCACAATACACTGGCAGGCATTGAGACACATCGGGTCTACAGTAAGTGAGGAAGCATGCATAAGAGGGTGTGTATCAATCAGTTAGACAAGTTCAAGCTAGGAACGGGGTGAGAGGACGTGACTGTGCTACATGTAGCTAGCTAGCTTTGAAAGCATCGCTGCTGCTTTTGACAGGCAAAAAACAAACGAAAAGGGTTAGTGTGTCCACAGCAGCACAACTATAGAGCTACAGGGGAGAAGAAATGACAAAACAGAGTGACGGCACAGAATTCTTTACCTTCAGCTTCATCTACATTAATCTTTTTCTGCTTTCTCTTTTCCGGAGCCTTATGGTGAATGACAGAGTGGTTGGGTAAGGGCTGGGCGCTTGTATCAAAGTTGGGGCCAGCCTTGCCATTCTCCCCACGGGGGTGGGCTGTGCCGGCTTTCCCTGGGGACCTGTTCTCTCCCTGAGGGCCACAAGGAGAGCGGAGGTGGGCGTTAGGGGCCCTATGGTGGACAGGGGACTAGTGTGTCTACTGGGGACATGAGTGGGACAAAACGTCATGGTGAAACAGAACTGGGATGGAGCTCAGGTTGGAATGCAGGGGATGGGGGGCTCGGACGGGCAAATCGCACCGGTAGCGATGAGGATGACAATGTGATTCAGCGGATACTATAGATACTATGCAGGTAACGGATGACCTGTGTCATTTGGGTGACGTTATCCATTTGTTCCGTTACAAATCACATCAAATGATGGCTTGTCATTTGATGAGCCACGATTTAAGGACGGGTGGCGGTGTCCCATTCAGACCACTGCTCCAACATTGGAGCAAGGTGACGACAGCAAACACACACACACACACACACAGCACCACCAGCACTAGGCTACCACTGACGCACACCGACACCAGAGACCTCTAGCCACAGCAAACACCCTCCAGCCAACCGCCGCCCATATGTACACAGTATAACATGCCTGTTAAAGCATTACAAAGTGTTACCACCACCAGGCGAAAGTGCCTCCGCATATACAAATATTACAATCATATAGATATGACAAATAATGATTTTCAAGACCATGGGACCTAGCAAATAACGCTGTGGGTCGTCTGGGAAGCAGCGGCAGGGCTCATTGAACAAAGGAGGAGTGGAAAAACCAGTGAGGAAAGTGGACATTGCATTCAGCCACAGGCAGGTCATGATTACAGGATATTAGGAACAGCTGGGGCCAGTTGGACAAGGCTGTCGGCACACCCCATACACATACATACGCATACGCATAGACGAGTCGTTCACAGGCCAGTCCTAACCCAGCACGCATCGACAAACTTTGGGCGGACTGACAACAGCCAAGAGAGACACTTAGTAGCGTGACATCATCATCATCATCATCAGACGCATTCGGTGGGTTATGGAACATTCCGGAGCGAGGGGAAAGAGAAGGAGGAGGATGGAGGATGCAGGAGAGGGTCTCACTGTTGCCGATGGGTTTCTGCTGGTGGAGGGAGGGATGTGGCTCTTGGATGGGTGGAGTTTGTCTGTCAGGGAAGAGAGCAGAGAGTGACAGTGATATAGATGACAGCCTAGTAGCCTGAGAGATCAGTGCTACCTTAGCAAGATACCAAACCCCTACCCGACCTCGATTAAGAAAGACTTTTTCTCGTCTGAGTTGGAGTTCACATTATTTGTGCATTGACTGGACTGGCCCTATGACTGTGAGTGTCAGTCAGAATCGGTCAGACATGAGCTAACTTCAAGCTCAATCAAAACAATAGCCCTCTGCGATGCCGGCTAACGCATTGTGAAGTAGTATTATGGCTTTGTTGATGTGCGCAGTGTTTACCACCTTGTTTATGCTCCTGTTGACGGAGCCAGGGCTGTGTGGAAATATTGGATTATTTTGTCAACACGCACAGAGAACGGTAAGCTAGCGTAATGAGAGGAGTTGGTGAATTTGACAAGAAGTGTATTAGCTTACAATTAGCTTGCTATAGCTGACTATACCTTTAATTAACAGGCTTGTGTGCTTGTGTCTGTCCAGCCTATTCTCACCTTTTCCTGGAGTGTGGTCCGCCACGTCCAACACCACTCTGAGCCCATCCAGGTTGGATATAGGAAGGCCTAGATCCAAGGGCTCCGACTCACCACTCTGCGCGTGCGCACACACACACACACACACACACATTAGGACCACCACCGTGGCTCACACCCCCTCTGCGTCTCTCCAGGCGGGGCAGGGACTTACAATGCGAGCCACCAGGTCTGCCAGGTGCAGACCGTACTTGGCCACCACCGGCCGGAGGACCTCAGTCACGGGCTTGGTGGGCTTCGCCTTCAGGCCCACTGAGCGGTTGATAGGAACCAGATCCAGTCTGAAGCATGGGAGAGTATTACAGGCACACAGTTTTTATTACCAGGTATCCCCCAGTGTTATGGAAAACACAATATGAATTTGTAATGCTGTTCTAACCTACGAACATGTATTCCCCCCACAAGCTAGCAAAAAGATTAGAGCAATACTCGAACATTCTCTCCCCCCATCCATCCTGCCCCCACTAGTGGTTGTACAAGTTTTCCCTTGTCGACTGTAAGTCTGGGTAATGGGGTTGTCTGATAAGATGTTGTATAAACACGCTCCAGTTGACTAGTAGAAATCACAGAGTATAGTAAACAAGTGGAGTAGAATAAAATACAATTATGGAGAATGTGTCGTTTTCAAGGGGGACACATAATGACTAATGTACTAACCATGGTTCCATTAGTAACAATATGTACAGTACCTAAAAAGAGTGCGCTTTTCTAGTCGTAGGTCCCGTGAGCACAATGTCATGCAGTCTTGGTCCAGAACCAAAGGCTGCGAGCGAGCGAGAGAGAGAGAGAGAGAGAGAGAGAGAGAGAGAGAGAGAGAGAGATTAATCCAACTCATACCGTACAAATTTATACATTCAGTCATTGCCTGGGGCATTGGATGTCTTTATACACACCACTATAAAGTTAGGAGGCACAGTAGATGGAATAAAGAGTCACGATTACTGACCCTTGTGAGTCTGCGAGTGAAATCCGTAAACAAACGTATTGAATATGTCTCTGAATGTGTGTGCAAAAGCACCAAAATGCCCTGTGTTGTGCACAATTAACAATAAGTACTGTTGTTTGGCTAAATACAGTACACAGTAGTAGTTAAATATACTGTATCATGCTTACTCTTCCCTCAATGGCTTGAGAGAGCTTTAATTATTTATTAACTTAATTTAAGTTATTTCATCTAAAGCCATCAGAAATAAATCTAAACTATGTTCCGAAGAACCTGCAAGTATAAATGGCCTTCCACTCCTTTCAATATGGTGGACCATGTGACTCTGGGTCATGTACCTTCTCCCCTCCAACCAGGAAGAGGTCCACAGCTGCCAGGTTGATGCAGAGCTTCTCACAGAGGCCCAGCAGCAGGTCCCTGACAGACACCCCGGCCCTCAGCGGCACAGAGCAGCACGAGCCGTCCGGCAGGCTGATGTTGCACTGCCTCAAGGGGGCGCTGCTGCTGCCGCCTCCCCGCTCGGCTGACAAGGATGTAGAGCCTCGGGGCAGGTCGCCCTGGCAACAGGAGAAGACAGTGGAGATGGAAGAATGCCGTGTTGGGAAAGAGAGGGGAAAAATAAGAGAATGAGTGAGGAGAAACTAAGACTGCTATTTCTAAATATCGCACAAAACATTTAATTGTCTTCCTTGCTGCCTCTTGGTTGAGTTAATTTGTATTTACTTGATTTACTTATATCTTGTTAATTCAATCATTTTTCAATTTTGAAAGGGCAATGTGGGGCAGTCACACAAACAAACTGAATAAGAAAAACAATAACAAACATTTCTGTCAATAAAAGCAATGTGGTAGCTCACTGTGCTCATGCCTACTAAGAGCAGATGCATTTGACCACACTTATGAGGTCAATATAGTAAATTTATGTTTACAGTTGGGGAAATGTAATTACAGCATATTATTATTGTCAAGCTTGAACATTGGTTTTTAATGTATATTTGTATTCTTTATTCTGCTTCATCTGTATCTCGACATTCCTGTCAATATTATATGGATGATTGGGTCGTGTTGTCTAAGGACATCCACCGCATGTGTCCAGGCTAACCTCGTTCTTTCCCGAGCCGGATGTCCCCAGCTCCAAACTGGCTCCTGACGACAGAGAACCCTGGGATTCTCGACGACCATTGCTGCCTGAGAAGTCTGAAATAAAAAAACAAATAAACCTTTTGAAGCACAGATATCCAAACTGAAACCGGGTTTATTTCCAAAGAGCCATTGAAAATTTACAGAATGTATTCGATGTTTGTATATATATGTTTCATTTCAGCCATGTCTCCATTATTATGATAAATGGAGGTTTCTTTCTTATATTACTCTGCATATGTGTGAGCCACTGCAGCTGAATCAACACAAAATGGCTGTGAAGGAAAGTTTTCCAAGACGCTTCCCACACATTTATCAAACTGCAGGCATTTACTCATCTTTTAGAAAAGGCACAGTTTAGTCGGGGGTGGACAAGTCAAGAAACGTCGGATACTGACTGTAGTTGAAGTCGGCCAGCTCTCTTTTCTTGGGGCCCTTGCCGAAACTCCTGTTGCGAGACCAGGAGAAGAATATCCCCTTCTTTTTATCTCCAGAGTCCTCTCTACTGTCCTCATTCAGAGAACGCCCCGACCTGCTCTTCTTGTCCTCCTGCTGGAAAAGCACCACAGACACAATATAATACAAACAAGCATGTGTTCACATGCCAAACTAAACATGTACTACAACCAAGGTTTATTCTGTTCATTCGCTTTTGTTCCTGGTTTGAAGACTTATTTCAAGAGCATTTATTTCTGTATTAAACGTAGTCCAGCAAAAACCCACTGAGTCTGTTAGCTGTGAGAAAGGACTGTATAAATAAACATGGCTGAAACATAAGCTGCTTCACCCAACACAGTGGACGGATGTGCGCTACCTTCTTGGGCGTGGAGAGGTTGGAGAGGTTGGAGCGGTCCGAGCTGGTGGTGGTGCTGTGCTTGGAAGTGGGGCTGCTGGGGACGTGGTAGGGGTCGGGCAGGGGTCGGCCCTCCACCTCGGCCAGCATGCACTCCTGGTAGAGCAGAGACTTGAGGAAGCGCGTGTAGCTGTCGAACTTCATCAGGTTGAAGATCTGGACGGGGAGGGGAGGAGAGGAGCGACGGACAGAGACGATGATGGGTCAGAAATGCGTATTGGGGCAGAAAGGAACGTGGCTTCCCATGGAGACTGGAAGCAACGAAGATCAACACAGGATGATCAGCAATGCAGGCGACCACCGCGATCGCATGATGCACACTTAATGCGATCTGGATCATGTTGACTTTGTTTTGCTTAGCAATGGTATGATGTGTGTCTGGCTTAATTCAGAGTCAATGGCGCCACAAGACCTCAACCAGCCAAGGGCATTTCTAGGAACATTTGGCTTGGGCTCTGGTGTCTGTGTGTCTCTGTGACTACTTCACTACTCCCACCCGTGCTATTAAGGCAGCTACTTAAGATGATATCTCATATATTAGTAACACTGGTTTGATGAGTTTGGCTTGAGTTGGAATTAAGAGTTTTAAACGTCCATGAGCACTCTCTAAACCACCATTCAAAGCTTTGCACTACAGCTTTCAACAGTTTGCTATTTGTTTTCACTTCTTCTAAACAAACGTATCTAGGAGCAGCTATCTTGTAGACCCATGAACCCAGCGAATTAAACAACCGGTAGTGGTATAGTCTATACCAACCCATACCCCTCAAGCGGGAATCCCCGGTGCTGAAAAATGCACATAGTGTCAAACTGCCAAAACCTGCAGTTCATCGAATGGTCACTTGAGGCTGACTGCAAAATTAGAGATTGACTCAATTTTGTTTTGTTGTTGGTAGACTATACCACTACCAGTCATCGTCTAGTGCAGGGGTGTGGAATCCTGGTCCTGGAGGGACCCCTAGACTATGACTGTCTCTCCCCTGACATCAGACAGATCCACATTGATTACCTGCAGCTGCTGCTCTGTAAACATGTCTGGCCGTGGGGCGTTCAGGATGTCATCCGCCAATTGGGCCTGGCTATCGATGTTGACCGGCGTCGTGGCCTTACTGGACAGGAAGCTGTTGTAGATCTCTCTGGCACGCTGCGAGAGCTGGAGAGGAAGGAAGGAAGAGGGTGTTTCAAGGTATGGTCAGTCATTCTTGCTAACTTCGAGCTCAAATCAAAACAGTATCGCTCACACGTCGAAATGCATTGTCAAGCATAGTGCTACGGCTTTGTTGATACGAGCGGTGTTTGCCACTTTATGTTCCTATTTACGGAGCCAGGGCTGTGTAGAATGATCCGATTATTTTATTCAACACACAGAGTACAGTTAGCTAGCGAAATGAGGGGAGGTATTTGTTGAATTTGACAAAAAGTGTATTAGCTAACATTAGCTTGCAATAGCTGACTATACCATTAAGGCCAGTGGACTGTGTGTGCGTGCACGTGTGTGTGTGTGTGTGTGTGTGTGTGTGTGTGTGCGTGCGTGCGTGCGTGCGCGCGCACTACCTGTTTCTTGTCATTTTCTGGAACATGGCTGAAGTACTCGCAGGCCTGCCAGAACAGGATGTTCTCCTCACTGAACTCCTTCTTCAGAAACTCCTACAGTTGAATGCACGCAGGAGCAGGACAAGGGGGGAGAAGAAAAGCCCTTATCAGACAAGCAAATCTGTGGGAACAGATGAAGAGCTGACCTAAACCTGAAACACACGTATCCCTAATGAGAGACGAGTAGGAAGAGGATGCGTAGCTGTGGCTCCCGTTGCCATGCATAATATAAACACCATCCACGCAGGAGCGTTTACGCATACAGCGAGGGGTCGGGTCACATTCAGGCATGGAAATGGTGTGCGTTTGTTTGAGGTTGCTGATTTAGAGTGTTAAAACAGAACAGTGTGAGAACGCAAGTGGCATATTTACTAACTAAATGTGTGGTAAACAGCACTGGTCACATGGCTGTGATCATTTAGTGTCTGTGCCAATGTTCTTCTATGTACAGTACAATACAAACCATGCGTACTGTACAGCATTTATCTGTGTGTGTAGGTGTGTGGCAGTAAAAATGTGTGTGTGTGCGTGTGCGAGCGCATTTGTGTGTGTGTGCGTGCGCATTTATGTGTGTGTAAGTGTGTGTGTGTGCGTGTGCGAGCGCATTTATGTTTGTGTGTGTGTGTGCGCGTGTGCGAGCGCATTTGTGTGTGTGTGTGAGTGTGTGTGTGTGCGCGAGCGTGTGCTCACAGAGAAATAGCGGACCCCCACAGGGTCTTGCAGCAGCCTCTCGAAGCAGACGGCCCAACTGGCCACCCTCTTCTCAGTGTGTCTCCGGTGGCTCTGGACGCTCGGCAGGCTGGCATTGCTGTTCAGGCTGCTGTCACTGCCACAGCCCTGCAGCTCTGCACTGTTCAGCTCTGACACGCACACACACACACAGGTACGCACGCACATACACACACACACACACACACACACACACACACACACAGGTACGCACACACATACACACATACATGCACACACACATATAGGGGCGTTGTGAAAAATATCTTTCACTGCAAAAACTCAGCTCTCGAAAACAAGAAGGCAAAATATTACTTAAAATATGCACAATTATCTGCCAATAGAACAAGACTATTTCACTTGGTACAAATATCTGGTATTGTACGAAGACATATCTTGTCAGACAAAATAAATAAACAATTAATGCCTTAATTTAAGATTTATCATCTAATTCTTACTAAGATTTTTTTTTTTTTTGCAGTGGGGACTAAGGATGAAATCTATAACATTGTGGGCAAGATAGTCTAGTGGCCAGGGTGTCAGACTGCCAGCCAAAAGGTGTTGTGTTCAGGCCCCAGATTTGGCCTACCTGTAAGCAAGATGGCTAACCCCCATCTGCTCCTTGTAAATGTACTCATTGTATCTCCGCTAAATAACCTAATTGTAAAACCACAGACAGTACGTGGTGGTACGGTCTGTGGTTTTACCATTGTAGCACATACTAATACTGTATGTGGTACAGTAATAAGCAAACAATACGCACAGAATAATTAGATAAATAAGATAATTTACTATGATTTTTGTATGTGTTTTTTCTCAAGACAAGAGCCCACATACAGTGTACTGTAGCATATGGTAGACATATTGTTCCAGGCACAGTAAGCCAATGGATCTCAGAGTCTGCCTGAGGCCTGATGCCAAGCAACACAGATAGGACAACACCCAGAGTCAGCCTCGAGCAAAGCACTACTTGTCGGGTGTCCCAGTAAACGAGGCTATTGACAGCAACACATTAGGGCCACTTCATAGATTGAGTTTAATATCATGTTCCCTCGTTAGAAAAGGATTTATTGTTCAGCCTCACTCTCACCACTACCTCTTACAGACTGGCTCAATAAACAAGGATACGTTTACAGAATGGGTACTTTTTAATAAATACATATTATTATTGTCATCGTTGTACTTATCACACTTTACATTTTCTATTCCAGGCTTTAGGAAGAAGTATCACACATACACATGCAGAATCTGCTTGAAGACACTGTAGCTACTGTACTGTACAGTAGATACACTTACAGGTTAAAGTCCTCATACATCAGAGACAGCATAGATACGCTTTAACAATATAGAAAGGTCATCATAATGCTAAACTTCTTAAAGCTAGTCATGGCAAATCTCAAATATCATGGTTAAATATCACCTAATAGAGAGCAGGTTCCACAGTCAACATTATAGAAATAATATTCCGTACCAGGTGTATTTTCAGGTCAGACACACACACACACACACTCTTTTTTTTAAACGCGTGTACATGAAAGAAAGGGCCATTGGCTTGGGAACGTTTGGCTACACACAGCTGAGCTTAATAAGTATCCCCTCTGGGAAAGTTCAACTAATTTGCCGACCACATCACAAAGCCAGTGAAGGACATGCCAGACAGTAAACTCTGCTTTAAAATTACCCTTCCTAACTATTAAGTAAGAAAACATGAATAAAGGGAAGTGCAAACACTATGATGTCATGAGAGCACCCATTACGCCGTGCGTCCTCAATTAAACCATACAGCAGCACAATATGCTGCAGTCTAACCGGAAACCTCACACAATTACAGCACACAATGACCCGTGTAATCGGAATCTAGTGTGACGACGCATAATTTCTCCCTCTCTGCCGTTCAGCCTTACACCTGTGTGAACAGCACGCAGCGTGGCATGCTGCTATACTACATTGTCACACATTAGAGCTTCCCTTTAACGACGACGGCTGACTACAAACACCTGCGGCCGTCTCCTCACCTGGGTAGAGCTGGTAGGAGCCGGTGTGGTGCAAGCGAGGCACATAGCGGATCCTTAAGGGGAACCAGCCCCCTCCATCCATACTCTCCCGACCTCCCCCTTCCCCCCTCCCCCACAGCCAAGCCACTAGCCCGAAGACCCGCCGTCAACAGTGCAGCAGAAAGACAAGAGGTATAAGAGAGAGAGAGAGAGAGACAGAGGGGAAGAGACAAAGGGCGATAAATAACCTGCGGCGAAACGGAGGGAGGAGGCCCCGAGCGCACGTACGTTGACGCTCGCGCACAGCCACCTCTGTGTAAGTGATACAGGCACACACGGAGCTTTGGGCGGTTAATAATTCAAAGCAGATGGAGGAGGCAATTGAAAACGCTCAGGCCAGAGGCGACGCATGGACACAAATATAGACAGAAGTAGAGAATACACACACACACAAACGCAGTAAACACACACACATACAGTAAATACACACACGCGCAGTACAGTACACATGCAAAACAGAGGTATACAAACAGACAGACACGGAGACACACACAAACACACACTGCAGTATAGATGAAGTGCTTGTTGTTAAAGGAAGGCAAATGATGAGGCTAATGAGGCCTTGAGCCTACACCAAGCTACAGTACTGAGTGACGGAGGTATTACAAGCACGTTATTTATAATCTCAACTGATAATTGTGCTGGTTAAAATGTTTTGTTGTCGTTTCTTTAGTATATCCTTTTATTTTCTTAGCTCATCAACGTTCCTCTGGTTGTTAAAACAAAATATTCAAAAACGCTATGCAGATTACAGTTAAGTATATCCGCCGTAAATTTGTAAGTTGAAAACAAACTACTGTGCACATACAGTAAATGCTATATAGAGTATGTTGGCTGGTTATGCTGTTTTCATACCTTGTTACAGTATCTCACATTGTCTGCACCTTGTGCTCTACTCTGTTGAATTCTGCTGAATGGATTAATGACGTGATAACTCATTTTACACATGGTGATAAGTGGCTGTGCGTGTGAATTATTCACAATGGCCCTCTAATGCTAAATGTCTGTACACGTCTTGTTCTCACATTGATTAAAATGTGGTGACAGTGTAATAAAGCAAACGTGGTCTCACAAAGTCATTTGCTTCCATTTGGCCAGTGGGGTCGGTGCATCATCTGCCCTCTCTCACCCGCCACTGTTGTCTTCTTCAGTGACTCATAATCCAGTTTCCGCTACTTTGAGAAGCTAGTAGCATTAGCATGGCAAGGTTTCAATGACATGCCCGAATAGATGTGCGGGAAAAGGAAGCTTCCCGTTGCACATAGCGCCAACATCTGGTGTGAATCAGTGGTCATAAACGCTTGGGTTTGTAGTTAACAGCCAACATGTCTGCAATGGCATAGAAGTTAGAACCCCTTTCTTCCTGCTACTATTGAACCCCAACTAGAACCCCTTTTAGCTTCTACTATTGAACCCCATTCCCATCTCTCCTTCCCTCTCTCTCTCTCTCTCTCTCTCTCTCTGGGTCTTTGATATGTATTTGGCAGGCGCTAAAGCAACACTGGGCTTTTTCAAACACTGGCACATGCTAAGTAGGCCACACGGGGCAGGAAACGATTGGACTGCACTGCAGTGCAGTTTGCTGGCTAAGTATACTGTGGAAAATGCTCAACATGCACCTTTGTAGCTCCAAAGTGTGGCACAAAAAAGCCCTCATCTCAAAACCTCATAATAATAACATTTCGGAACAGCTATTAAAAACGTGTAAAGGTGACATGCTGAGAGAGGCTGGGAGATGGAATTGCATAAACAACACAAGACAGAAAAGAACTCAAAGCTCGGGGTAGCCGTGTGTTGTTAGTGTGTTGCTACTTCACCCAGAATGAACTATACTCACAATGCATACTGTTTTTAAACGTTCTAACAGGTTTTACTGATTAATTTCACTTGCCTCACAATATGCTTTGGCCTATGACCTATGACTGTATACCGCGCATTAGCAAGCAGAACTATGGTCAAAGAAATGTCTCAAAATTATTTGTAAACACATGGACCGTGATCCACAAATATCTGGCGATTTACAAGTGATTTGCTATTCACAAACACAAAACTCCTTCCTCAAATAAATCTGCTATAAGCTGTACCAATAGATCTTAGTCTAATCGTAAATATATTGTTTGTAACGTGTGTGTGTGCATTTCTCATTAAATGTCATTTGTAAATCTACAATTCTGCATGCGTGTTCTGCACTACACGCATTTATTCATTCTTCCAATGATGTAATTCCTTTGTCTCTTATGCAATCCACATAGCAAATATCTCCTGATCTCACCTGATACTAAGAAACACAATGGTATTCACAGGAACCATCAAAAACAGTGACCCCTGAATACATGGTTCTCTCTCTCTCCCTCTCTCTCTGTTGTATGATAGCTGTAAAACACACTGCTTTTGTCAGCATCGGTCGGCAGACAGGGACGGGCAGACGCTGAGCTAGTCAAACCTGTCATGTTTGTCTGAGAGACTCTCACCTGTGAAAAGCATGCAGCCACACACTGAAAACAAAAGTGCTAAACTTGACTGTGGCAATGGCGTTAATAGAACACCAACAGAGAGAGAGAGACAGCCTTGCCAGAACACCTTTTGGGAAAGAGCTCACAAAAAAACGAAGGCTTTATTAACAGCCAGGATAGCGATAATCGCAAGGGTGCAGACCTCGTGAAAACAAAGTGAAAAATGGCCCAGTGTGCAATGGACTCATGAGTGAATTTGTGAGGTGAAACCCCGGTGAACTCACAGATAATTTAATATAATGTTATGAAAAAGGTGTAAAAAATTACTCACCTCCGTCGGAGACTGCAGCAGACTGTAAAAAAACAGAGAGAGACATAGGTCAGCGTCTGCCAACTTCAGGGAGTGTGCACATGAACACACACACAGAGTATGGTCTCATGAATACAAAAATACAAGAAAAAAACAGTTTATGTTGCACCTGGCTTGTCCACGATGCAACACATTCTCACACACACACACGCCGACATAAAACACACAGGTTTGTAACAGCCACATTCAGGTTTACATGGGTAGAATCATCTGGAAACTGGTCATGATCCACAGAGCCCAACCCTCAACAGGGTGGGGTTCTGTGTTGTGTGTGTTGTGCATCTCTCTTCAAGTTGTGTGTTACAATAAGCCATATTCATACCATTCAAAAAGACACAGGGCCCTATGTCACGCCGGGCACAAAAAGCCGCTGGTTCTATCCCGGCTAACTCCTCACCATGTGTCGAGGTGTCCATGAGCAATACATCTAACCCTAACTGCTCCCGGTGATTGGTCGTGCCTTGCGTAGCAGCATTCACCATCGGTGTGTAAATGTGTGTGTGAATGGGTGAATGTGAGGCAATGCTGTACAGCGCTTTGAGTGGCCGGAAGGTTAGAAAAGCGCTATATAAATGCAATCCATTTACATTACTTGATTGATCAGCAAAAACCTTGTCTAATATCAAGATTGTAATGCCTATGGCAGGTGCACAATGCACATACACACACACAAGGATGCACAGGAGCACACAAGCAAATGATAAAACATTCAAAGAGTACATTGTGAAATATTATTATTGTGTAGTTTATTGGGTTTTTATCTTCTTCCGATTGCTGTAGTATGAGAAACTTGTGTATTTTAACAGTCATTGGCACTCAACTGTAGTGGTAGGCAACTGCCTTTTTAATCTAAGGAACATTGCTAAGATTAGATCTGTGGTCTCACAAAAGGAGATGGAAATGCTCTCATGCATTTATTTAATCTCGCCTGTCTTATTTTAATGCGTTGTATACTAACCTTAACAAGTCTTCCTTGAACCGTCTGCAGGTGGTTCAAAATGCTGCTGCAAGGCTACTGACGAGGACCAGCACACATTACTCCTGTACTTAAGGCATGGCACTGGCTTCCCATTGGCTTTAGAGTTGATTTAAAACATTCTGTAAGACTTACAAGGCTTTGCACGGTCAAGATCCCTCATACAGCATAGATAATTTACTAAAACAGACTTTTAGTCGGGCTCTGAGGTCTTCTAGCCAAGCCCTTTTAGTTGTCCCCAGGACTAGTTTAAAAACAAGAGGTGACCATGCATTATGTACAGTGGCCCCTAGGCTCTGGAACTCTCTCCCTTTATCCTTGAGAACCTTGGAGTCTGTGGATATATTTTTAAAAAACACCTATTTAAACAAGCCTTTAAGTAGTATTGTCATTATTTCTTTTTGTACATTATTTGCATTATAATGGTACCTTGTAGTTCTGTATCTACAGTGCCTTCTGTTTCTTTTTATTTAATTTCCTTGTTCTATGTAGTATTTTAATATGTACTACAACCGTTCTATGTTTTACTGCCATTTTTCTAAGTTTCTATGCTGTTAATGCATAATATTGGGACGCACTTTGTGACTGCTATTCTGTGAAAGGGGCTATACAGACAAATACGTTGTACTTACTTGCATCAACATATTTTATGGATCTTGGTGGAATCTCGCTGTTGTCTATAGATGGTCTGCTCCAGCACTTTGACAAACTCGTCAGCATAATAGCAGGGTGCAAGCGTGCCTGGACTTTTTAAAAGGGAATGGGAGATGACACTCGGATGGGTTTATCATATGTTACGCCCAAAACACCACTAAATAATGAAGAGAGAAAGTACAAACCTTTCTAACCTAGCGCCTGGTGCACAGACTGACAGATCTGCCATTAAAATAGCAAAAAGGATTGGGACGAACATTGCTCTTTAAACTGTGCACTTAATAATTAAAATGGGGCCCACAGTGTTTAATCTCAAAACTATATCACTCGATAAATACATAAATATGCTTTTAAATACATTTACACATGTTTTTATGCAGTATGGGCATATTGGCATATTTCACTGCATATTTCATTATACAGAAAACCACCCAAATGCCAGATTGCTTGGAACTACTAAAGCAAGCATATTTTGGTGTAATCAACAGATTCTAAACTAAGTCATTTCCTGGTTAGAAATACTTGTTCTATTGGCAAATACTTATTATTCCATTCACAATAATGGCTAAATTAAGAGTTTGGCTGGACTAAAATATTTGTTATTTCGTAACACTGAGAAACGTTTAGACTATATTTATGAGTTTAGCAGGACATCCCTTGCCATATGTATTTGCACATCTAAGAAATGCATAACTAAATGTATAAATACATAAAATGCAGAAACAAATATATTAATTTATAAAATTCATATTAAGTCATATTTAGTTTTCAAATTAACATTAGATTTTTATGGCAGCCAAATTTCCCCATAGGGATTGATAAAGTAATTTTTAATTAGGTGTTATCTTAAACACACACCATAAAAAAGTACAGTATGCGGAAGCTTTGTTATTTTATTGAAAGTATTCTAATTTCCCATGTTTGCACAGCATTTCTAGTTGGGTATTCCATCATTTTCCCACGTCAAGACACAGTTTGCACAGACAGATTGCACAGCCACTGGATTAACTGGGATTATCGGACTAGCCCAGTTCAGACCAGCTCATCCTACAGCAGGTAAAATGTTGGCACGACATTGGAAATGTGGATTTGATGTGACTTTACAGTACAGCACTTGGCTGTGGTCTGACCACTATAGAGAGAACGACACAGACACAAACATTACCACATGGAAACTGTGGTTAGCTCACTGCACACCACCTCTCTCGGACACACATATTTCACCTGCCGCGTGTTCGCTCTCTGATGTGTGCACGTATGAATCTGTGCGGCCGGAAACACGAGTCTATTAGAATATGAGAGTAGCCGTTAGCGATGCCTATTGTGGGTAGTGTTCATGCTTACATGGTATCTTGGCACGTTAGCAGCACTGCAGGTCTCACAGACAGGCACATAGTCCAATAGGAAAATTATGAAAGATTCGAAAAAAAATTCGACATTTTGCCGTGTGTGTGCATATGTGTGCGCATGTGTGTGTTTTCGTGTGTGAGATTACTTCCAGAAGTACTGAGGTGGAGTGGGTCAGCCCTCAGTCTGGGCCCCACATCCTCTCTCTCAGTTTTCACGCTACTCCTCCTAAAGTGTCTTCTCTACTCCTCCTGCTGTGTCTGGCTGCTCTACTCCTCCACCCATCCCTTCCCTCCATTCCTCCCTCCCCCAAAAATTCCTTCTCTCTTTCCATAAGCCATTATCCTTCTCTATTCTCCCTCTCTCTCTCTCCTTCCTCCCCTCACTAACTCACCCATAAAGTAAGTGACCACCCTCCTCTCCTGGCAGACCACAGCCATGGCCACAAGGGGTGATTGCCCCCGGGGGGGGGGGGGGGGGGGGGGGGGGGGGGGGGGGGGGGGGGGGGGGGGGGGGGGGGGG
>JAODUE010013460.1:0-26457 GCA_027564755.1 Amblyopsis hoosieri | reverse complement strand
ATATACTCTCTATATATATATATATATATATATAGAGAGAGAGAGAGAGAGAGAATCAAAGATTTTACATTATTACCAGCCAGAACAGAACAGAGCATGTTATATATATATAGAGAGAGAGAGAGAGAGAATCAAAGATTTTACCTTATTACCAGCCAGAACAGAAACGATTGTCAAATGTGATCTCTGTTGCACAATGTTAAGTTCAGTGGGAGCATGTCAGAGCATGTTAGAAAATAATGTTGTTATGACAGTGATGCTATTTGCATGGACGGAAAATTAATTGACCTTTTGACGTGGTGACATTTTAAATGGCATTTTACTACTGTTCCTTATGTGGAAAATTAAAATACATTATTTTTCATCTTTTTAGCAGGAGTAACCAGTAAGTAATCTCACGTTAAAGAAACCAGTGGTCATACAGATTGAAGTTACATTGTGGCCTCTAATGTCTAACTGAACTCATACAGTATGTCATATTTATTTTACTCTGTACAAATATACAAGTTGATTAAAAGTAACAAGCTTACTTAGTTAATCTGAACTCCAAATATTATTTTGACTGTGTAAGATATTTGTGTATGAGGCAGAAGACAGTGTTGGGCAGCAGACTTACAAGGTTTGACATAAAGCTTTGTTACGTCGGTGAATGAATCAGTTTACATGGTATGGAGGAGCAGAATTATTCAAGCGTGGAAAACAGTCTGGATTGGACCAAAGCAAGAATATATATCAAAACATGATGAATTCTTTGCTCATGGAACTGCATTGAAAAATCTACTTTCTGTGCATAGCTGAAAATTAACATTAACACCTGATTGGGTGTGCAAGGTGCGCATGGAGGACAGGTCATGCACAGAGCATGGGTGTTGATGTGTGTCGCCACAGGGCACTTGTTATCAGAGAACAGATGCTAGGCTGCCATCAGCGCTGTGACAGACGTGAGCCGTACAGCTCTCTGACGAACGTACGCCACGACCCCGTTAGCTTAGCACACCCCTCAGGTTCAACATAGTCTCCCTCAGGCAGACACACTGGCTCCTGGATATAACACATGCTTCGCCTAGACGTCTGCAAGCCCACACTGACTTGCAACCATTCATTATATTATATTAATAAAAGTAGATAGGGGTATGAAAAAATGGTCACCGTTTATTTCAAAGAAACCATTCACCCATCGTATACGACCAGAAAATGCGTGTGGACAACGGTCTTGCCGAGCACAAGCATTCGTTATGTCCCTTGAACCCATTTGATGACATTACACACAAGAAAACAAGCTTTCCAGGGTTTGAAGTGACTTGAACAACTGAATGATATACATTTTCACAATTTATTTTATTTTACTGATATTCATGGATACTTCATGTCTCTCTATTCATTTTAGAGGGACATGTTTTTAACGGACTATTAAAAGTGTCTTGACTTTACGCAAACATCCACTTCCGGTGAAAGTCAATCAAATCAACTAGACAATTTAGTGAACGAGAAGTAGCAGGTGCCAAATACATAACCACTTCGCAAAATATTCCAAGGGCATAACGAGGAGTCTTGCCTACAACCAATCACGAAGAGAGCTGTCTGTCAATATAGAAACCATTTTGCATTCATTCTGTCTCATTGCCTCTTTCTTCTTCCTCTTTACTGTTTAGAACATTCCCTTGAGAATGTTTACAACTTTGAAATATCTGGTAAAAGCACTGATCAGAAAACTGTGAATGTTTTGCATTTGAAGATATGCAATACATAATGAATATAAGACTCAGTTTGGCATTATATGTTATTCAGACATAAGGGATGGAATTCTCATTAGTGATAACATAATGGAAGGGACTGTATTTGGCGAGAAAATAAGATGAAAGTGTATTCTACTGATCTAATTTACCTTTGATTGATACAGCATTGTGATCTTAGTGTGGTGACAAATGGGTTTTTTATTGCCATATTGATAATCTACTTAAAGGTTTTGTCAAAGTAAATAACACTATCATAGAATAATATGAGAGGCCTTTCTACTCTTCAAGCCAGTTACAATCATTCATAATTGTCACTGGCCGTAAATGCTTCTCACTACTGCATATTTTATAACACACTTGCCTGTTATGATAACAGACAGCTTCTCCGTCAGGAAGATTTGCTGTGGGGGGTTCTTTCATATTAATGAAGTCATGAAGAGATGGCATCCCTTTGTCTTTAAGTCCAGTCTGAAGGGGTCTGGGGAGCAACACAGCTAATGTGATGGGCAAATAAATACTCAATTATTGAATCAATTATTAATTGCTGCTGCCAATATTACTGTGTATATACACAACAGGTTAAGTGCTTTTCTTATTGATAAATGACTTTAAACTTTACGGCCACCATGTCTAAAAAGTTCTAGACACATTGGGCCATATAAAGCAGGGTGTGAGTGCTTTGCGACAATGGCATCATCAGCAGATGGTAGCAAAGTTTCTTTCCCCTTATTGGGAATGTGATCATTTGTTGTTTGTTTTTTAAATTACAGAAGGTGTCTCATGAATGTTTTAGGTCTTCCTTCCTCATAGCTGTTCCAACTCCCAAACATACAATAATAATCCCAATAAGTCTGATTTTGCATCAACAGACACCATAAGTGCACTTATGTGCTATATACAATACCACTGAATTAATTTTCCTATTCTCCAGCCAACTGTAGGTAATGGCAACATATTGCACAAGGGGAGGGGTTACTGTAATTTCTTCGAGTAGTACCACAGCTAGTACACATTACCGTGAGACATTTATCAGTGGAGGGAGAAACAGGCTCCCAGATGGCCAAATGTTTGCACAGGTGGCAGAGAAAAAGGACAGTAGCTCCAGTGGCCAAAAGGTCTGACGGCCTGGTGTTGCTGCCAGTCGTCAACACTATAGCCTGGCTGATTGTGTTGAAGGCAAGCTTGTTTGTAAATGGTGGTAGAGCTAGACGAAGCCATCTAAACCGTTATAGCAGTAGTTTCCAAATTAACCAGAGATCTAGGTAGGAGGAAAAGACTGTTCCAATGGAACGTGACAAGACCTTATTCACAAAGTGAATATTGGGTCTGCTTATACCAGGCTTCTTAAACACACCTCTCAACTGACATGTAAGGATTTTTGGTCTGTGTCCAGAGGTGGAAAAGCAATGGGGGAGATACGCTTCTTGCTAAAAATGTGACAAGTGAAAGTAATTAAAGTAGCCTATTTCAGTGCAAATGGGAAAGGGTGAGAAAGTGTCTTGACATTAAGTGTATGCTAAGCTTAAGTAATTAGCTCATAATAAATAGTATAAATATATTATTATGTTATGTTAATTATGTTAATATTATGTAAATATTTTTCATGAAATATTTCCCATACTTAGATAAAAATAAGTAAATAATTAAAAAAGATACAATAATAAGATATTCTATTCATTTAGGTTTATTTACTGTAGATAGTAGCAGTGTGAATTGTAGTGCAGTAAATGTTGAAGGGAAGTCAGTAAACTGATGAAATGGATAGAAATACACAAGGTGAAAATAAATAAGACGACTGTTTCATATAGTCTCTTTTAATCACCTCATATTAAACTAATTGAGATTTATTTAGGGTATTTCTGCCCTTTCCATTCCATCCTTCTCTTCCTGTAACTGTCTTCTGCTGACCTCAATTTACAGCGTCCAGGCAGCCTCCGTGTTTCACTGTCTGCTGTGATGATTAAAAAGGGGAAAAATATAAATATCAAATTGTATAAAAAAAAAAAAGATATACTGTATATTTATTGACATACAGTAGTTGATGTAAGGAACCATATTGTGGAATTCAGTGCTGAAATAAGCAACCGGGTGCCAAATTCATAATATAGTGTAAACAAGTTCATAATGGTCGTTGCATGCAGTGTGTGTCACCACACACCAATTGCATATAGACAGACGTACAGGCAGACAGTCATGTGACCCCTCATAAGACCCCCTCCACACACACACACATTATGTCTCCTCTGTCATTCTCCACAAGGCTACAGGACAGCCAGTTGGCCTCATAGTGCAACGTTCCCGTCACAACGCCAGCCTGATGTCACACCTCGCTTCCTATTGCCTTTACGGCTGGCTCTTATTAATTGATTTAATCAGTATCGGTTCAGCTTGTCCTCTCAGGATATCCATGATAGCATTAAGAAGCCAAGGCATTAACGTGTGTTTATAACCTCACGTTGTACAGTGTGTGACTTCGTATTTCAACTGTGTTTTGCCTAATTGTGTTGGCTAGCAAGGGTCCACCGTATGCAAAGTTGTGAATTACAGATAGTGTTTGCTTAATATATGCACACATCATATTTATGCATTAGTTCAGGATGGGCCTTCTGCTCATACAGTAACACTTCGCTTCTGGTCTGATGCTGACTCCGAGAAAAACCACCCCAGCTTCCCCCTCCTGTGACATTATGAACTGGCTTTAAAACCAAACGAGCAGCGGCTCACTGGGGATTTGAGTGATTTGAAGGCTAAATGCATGTAAAAAGCAGCTCGCTCCAGCGACTCGAAGGGAATATAAGTGGATGGCAGCCAGGGCCTCTGGCACTTTACAGGAAAGAGAACATGTCACTGTTGTGCACCAGGGTGTTAGAATGGTGCCCTCCAAACCGAGCCTCATCTCCCCTCTCATGACCAACTGTGTGATATTGCCTATTGAACCAAGTGGACTTTGAGTCCTTAACGGTCAAATCTATAATTATGTTCAGTGAGTTTCGTTTAGTTGCTATGGGTGATTCAATTGTTTAATATTTGTGGTGGGTATATAAAATATGATTTACACAAAATATAAATAGTGTTGTTAATAGTTGTTAACATTTGACCAAATAGGAAATACATGTCTTTGTTCTATATTAACAATATTAACTTGGTTCTTAATAAATACGTTTGTTGTAGACTGATAAAGACTGCTGTATTAAATACTTTAAATATGCTCTAATGTGTAGCTTTTCCATTATTTTGTAACTTACTACATAGTTTTACTGCCATTGTGTAATTTATGGCATTGCATTATCAAGAAAAAAAGAACAATCTCATTTATTTACAGCCCTACATTTTTCCAAGTTAACAGTAGTGACATGGCTCCCCCTGTTGAGTGGATAGTAACATACAACATATTTGCAAACAGTCTGACAGGGTTATTTCAACATATACATATGTGTTCTTTCCAGAAATAGAAAAATATCTGTATCTCCAACAGAAGTATATGCTCATATACTATGAGTCACTGCTATCACTGCTACCAAATGTGTGTTGCGTTAACTGCTTTGGTGATTCAATGTCCTCCAGCCTATAGGACAGGGCTATTCAACCCTGGTCCTGGAGGGCCACTGACACAGCCCTACATGTTTTAGATGCCTCCCTGCTCCAACACACCTGATTCTAATGTATGACTCGTTAGAAGCCTGATAATGAGCCATTCATTAGAATCAGGTGTGTTAGAGCAGGGAGGCATCTAAAACATGCAGGACAGCAGCCCTCCATGACCAGGGTTGAATAGCCCTGGCCTAGGATCACCCCCCCCTAACAAAAAGCACATTTTGGCATTGTGAAGTTGAGCCTATTACTAAATATCCCACGTGTCAACCCATTCTATTTTCATTTATAGATTGAAAGCTGAAGGTGAGGTGTTTTTTTATTCACATTGACAGTTTCCACTGATAGTATTCTCCAGCAGCTGTCTGTTAGATCACACTAGTACATCCCTCCCTTCTAAGCCCATTGGGCTGTGTGTTAATCTGTGTCACTCTATGTACTCCCACTGATGCTCATTTACCCCAACCTATTTGCTACAGCCCCAGAGCAATTCACATCTCACCAAGACAAGCAGGTGGCTCATTCAGCAAATTGCTCTATAAATAAAAAATGTTCCTCAATAGAAGACTAGATGAAGCCTCTGCACTAAGCCAGAGCAGTTTCAGGTGTGATTTTTACCTGCGCTCTTGCTGGTTTCACCTCTTTATGAATTTGTTCTGGCTCTTTTCAGCAACGGGGGGATTTTGCTGCGAGTGATTAGCCTGCATTTGCATGGAGACAAAGCCCTGTCAAGGCGTTTCCAGTGTTGCATACAATTATAGGTTCCCCTGCTATACGGCCACATGCTTTGCCACACAAAGCACACGCACGAGCATTCCGCGCACGACCCATTGTGCTGTCGTCCTCCGTGTGCTTCATAAATCACTCGCTCGCTCCAAGTCAACATCTGAGACGTGACCATTTCTCAGTGTGGTCTCATCTTTTCTCTTTTCATGCGATACACAATTCTAACCTGCCTCCCCGCTGCTGTTATTGTGTTGTCAGCGGGACGAGTGTAACGCAAAATAACATCATTGCCGCCACACCTGAACCTCGACAGGGGTTACAGAGCGCATTGTCTCCTTTCATGCGAGCGTATTACTGTACCTATAAAAAGTTCACATGTTAAAGCTTTCAGACCTCTGAAATAAGTATACACACATGCACAGCATTTAAATTAATGTATTTGTTTAGCAGTGGGGTTGTGCTTTTAGGGGGTCTTGTAAAACACAGTAACGTCAAATTTAATTAAATACAAATTTATGTGAAATATTTAATAATGACATATCTTTTTTTTTTTGTATAGTTATACTCTCTTTAATGTGCATATTTTAACAGTCAATCGGTTTGCCCTAAAGAGAATTGAATTCTTATGAAAACTGCCTCCCAGCTCCAACATATGGCTCTCAGACTAAACAGCAAGATGAATGTTTCCAGAATGCAAGCTGGCATACAGGAACCCAATCTGCCTATGTGGTTTGGCTAGCTTGCTGACCCTTTAACTGGCTGGCTGACTGTGTAGTATTCAGTGGGAAAGGAAAATATTCCCGCTTCATTCTCCATGCAGCATGTGCTGCTGCAATATAGCGCGAAAATATTTATGTTTTGTATACAATTTAAAGCCCTATATGATTTTTATATTCAATTATCATTAGAAGATTGTGTAATATGTAATTAAATTACACCATTATCACCATCGTTTAATAGTAAAAAATGTATATGGCACAATGATTAATATATAGTGTATAACCACAGTTAAAGCTTTAAACATTATGTTTTCACTGACCAACAACATTGAAATTGCAGTGTTTTTTCTTACATGCTTTTTTGTAACAAATTTCTTTTGTAACATTTCAACAAATGCTGTCACAAAAAAAATACATTCTTCTCCACGGTGCAGTTAAAGAACCCGAATTTCATCCAAGGTCTGTCTACAGTTATGGCTTTGGAAACGGCAAATTTTTCAAAACAAACAGTTGAATGTGATATTCTGTGACCTGTGATTTTATGAACTGCAGCATATAATTCTAAAACATGAAATCAAAGTATGTCAAATTGATCAAGACAGTGAAAGCACTGATTCTGAAATGTACATGCCTACCACTCCATATTTTAACCCCAGTCGGAAGCCTTGCAAAAGTTGGAGGGCAATGTGCGTCTGTGGGCTGGGTGGGTTGTTTTTTTTTTATTGCGTTCTGCATTTTGCGATATTGTCGGTGAAAATTCTGTGGTTGACTCCGGAGAAGATGCCTTGTTTTTGAGACAGGGTGCACCAAGGCTCTCTGGGGGATGAGGGGGGCCGGCCAAGCCAGCAGAGGCGGTCTGTAACAACAAACTGTTGGATTCTGAGGGAAGGTTTAGACACACAGGCACACACGCACCCCCCTAACCCCTTCTACTCATTCACACTGGAAAGAAAAAGTTTGTCTCTAACACGACAAGTCAGCAGGAGCTCCACAGAACCCTCAACTCATTCTTCATATCGCAATATGTCCCCACCCCTTATCTCTCTTCAGAGTTTGTATTCATGTGAGAGCCATACTTTGGCTCTACTTCTATACTATGGCACGCACACAAACAAGCAGACTGTACCCTCACATCCGACAAGTGTCTGCTGAACAATAGCTGTTGGCTATGCAATGGGTGGGGGGCTAGCCGGCCCTGTTTCTTGGATGGCCTGATTGGAGCTAGCATAAACAGGAGGGAGAGAGAGAGAGAGAGGGAGAGGGAGAGGGGGAGGGAGAGGGAGGGGAAACAGTTGAAGTCTCCAGCACTGTTGATAGACTGGGCAAAAGTTTTGGGCTGCTGCGACGCCTTAGCCAGTTCCACTCTTGTTTGCGGGGGTGTGCGTTTGTGTCCAAGACTTTGGCTGGTAAACAAGGAGTGTAT
This sequence comes from Amblyopsis hoosieri, assembly GCA_027564755.1. Lineage (NCBI taxonomy): Eukaryota > Metazoa > Chordata > Actinopteri > Percopsiformes > Amblyopsidae > Amblyopsis > Amblyopsis hoosieri. The sequence goes on along the minus strand of JAODUE010013460.1, from coordinate 18,262 downwards.
GACAAACATCAGAAGAAAGGTGAGAAGCAAGAGCCTCCACTCACAGATACACACACTCACACACACACACACGCACACGCAGCCACACATTATTTCTTTCTCACATAACTGGGTTACATTTAATGCACATGATAATTCACTAGCATAGCCAGGAACTATTAAAATGGCTTTTCTGTAGAACATGGATTACGTTTTTGTTTTTGTTTTTAGTGTGTTCAGTCTCATCTTAATGCTAGTCATTGTTTGGTGTTAATGGCGGGTTCTGGCTGAGGAGTATGTTTGCTGTGCGTTGTTTATGGCGGTGTTGCCTTGAACCCCAGCCAACCATTCATGGCGTACAGCTAGTAGGGACTGTAATGTGTATGTGTGTGTGTTGCTGTGTCTGATTAAGGTAATGGGGAATTGTAGTGGTGAAGGCCAAATCATGAGAGAGAGAGAGAGAGAGAGAGAGAGAGAGAGAGAGAGAGAGAGAGAGAGAGAGAGAATCATTCCATTGCATCATGGGTACATTACCATCACAAACACCTCAACACAACAAAACACAACACACTATAACTATAACTTTCATAATTCGGTGTTTGGACAGATAATTACTTTATTGGCTGATTGTTTGCCTTAATCACAAAATGATTTATAAGATATTTCCATACTGATGTTTAGTTGTTGATCTGCAATGTACTCCTGTTCCTCACTGGGGAGATGGCATTCCTTCTCTCAATGGGAACTTCACTGTCACTTTGCCATTTCAAAGATGCCGGTATTCTCTGGTCACATAAAATAACTCTTTATACTTTGCTACTATTATGCATGCTTTAATATTTTCCAATCTGAATTAGATGTTCATTTGGATTGAGATCAGGTTTCCTGTCCAGGCTTAACCTTTTGGTGAAAGTAGGGCTATTTGTTGCAGATATTCACACTGTTGGTTTGATATGCATCTCACTTAATGTCAGACTACTTTTGAATTGTTTATTTACATAATGATCCTGAGGCAAAATGTCAACCTTGACATATCGAATATGAATATCAGATAAATATGTACATAATAAGTATTATTTTCTGTGGAAGTTTGGGCTCTTCTTATTCATCTAGTTCTTTGTTTACCAAATGTTATTTACTAAATTCACTTCAGACAGCAAATTGAATGCATTTATCAGTATACATGACAGCATTGTGTTTTGAATAACAGTTATTTTCTATTTGGGGGTAAGGGGTGTGTTGTGTCATTTGTAGGGACATGTTTATCAACTTAGAGGTTAACTTAAAGTGGGCCTCGTCACAAAGACAAATGAGCTTGTAGCTTTGTAGCTCTTCATAGCTCTCAAACTGTATCCCCATCAGTCATTCCAGCAGTGTTACAGCACGTCTCGCAGGTTGCTTTCACTCATAATTATTTGCTGAAGTTGTGCAATGTCTTTTTGTCAAGACAGCAGGTAGCTGCCGAGGGCGAAGTTAAGCCTTTTACTGTCTTGCTATGTATTTATGTATTGTATTTGTCTGTATGGTTAAAAGCATAGACATGGCCCCTCACCTCAGTGTCATTTAAAGCCCCCTTGTACAAACACACAGGTATTTTGAGTTAATGTTGCTAAGAAGACCTCTTCTCAGGACTGTGTATTGTCCAGACTGTGATTGACATTGTCCCGCAACTATTGATGTTTCCTGTTGATTCTTTTGAGTATATGCAGTTCATTGAGCTCAGTCAATTAGCATATTACCTCCACCCAGAAATGTAATACTGTTTCCTAGGGTATCAGATCAGTGTTAGTGATCAAGCCTTATGGGTCAGCCGATGAAAATCAGAGGTTGGTCTGATGGCCATGTCCATGGTACATTAGGCTGAATGGAAACACACCTGGGCCAATGAGCTGTGGCCAGGTGTTTCTGTACCCAAGCTGTCTGGCAATGTCATCTGTCCCTGGGCCTTGAGCCAGTATGCGCTAATGTCACGTCTCATTGAGCTACAGGGCTTGATCAGATGCTGTTCCCTCACCTCTTTTCACATCCTGTTTTCAGGAGTTTGTTTTTGTATGGACGAAATGGCTGTGTGTGTGGCCCATATTGTACAAATTAGGGCTGTACCTGAATCTAAATTGTGTCAGATTGGATTTGGCTGTTCAATACGATGATTTGACAATTTATTCCTATTTTTCTCAATAGCCTAGGTTAGTCTATCTGGTCATAAAATGAACAGTCAGATGCAAGTCTGAAGTCTGCAGGCTATAGTCATGCAGTAGCCTGGCTAGCTACTGTAGCTACGGTATAGCATATAGCCTACTACATGTAGCCTACTGTACAATTGTTTTGTGATATGCAAAAAGTGACGGTGATGAAGAGACAGTAACTGTCTGCCTCCAATGAATTGATCCATCTCTATATGGCCAAAGCAGTGACTATATGGCAGTCAGGATCACAGAGATATGCGTTCACTCTGTTAAAATATAGTTCCATGGTTCAGTCACCAGGACTCACTTTAAGTGAAAGAAGTCTGTGCATTCTTCCTCTGTGCAAAACCTTCTGTTTGCAAAAAATCCACTCAATATTAATTTAGTTCCATATTAAAACCGTGTTTTAAAAGCAGTTTGAGTGATGATAATCCCGTGGCTTTTGGACAGTATACACCAAGGCGCGTTAATTCGAGTTTCTAATTTAAATTAATTGTTTAAAACCTGCATATTATAGCCATGGCATATGGGGAAGACTTAGCTAACTTGAGAAAATGTCATAAACATTCTCCCTTTTAAGATTGCTGACTACCGCTCAACGGACTATGGTAGATCTACGTTTTAATTTATTTATGATTAAATTCCTATTGATATAATGAAATAGTTGGCGTCTCATGACGTCTTATTTATAATTACTTATTGGAATGTTATCCATGTGCTGTGCAGTTTAGGAGAGTTTTAACCTATCTGTGTTCTGTTATTGTAATGCACATTGTGAAAAAAAAACAATGCTCTTGACTTGAACACTCTCAGACTTGTCCGTCCACGTGTAAGCACTTGGTCACTGTAAAATGTAAATCTGAACCTAATCCAGTTTTGACATATAGTTTTCTTATAAACAGATGGTTCTATAAGTCTTTCTCTTTTGTAGCCACTATGTCTCTTGAGCTGCTTGGCATTGCCTGCCACAGTGTTTCACAAGGTTTTTTCTTCATTCTATAAACTTTACAGAGCATATGGAATTGTTTAAGTAAATAGTGAAATATTGAGCCTTTTAAAGGTTATGAATTTGGAAACTATAACAATCAGTGGTGGTGAAGCTGTAAATGTGTGATTTTATTGTTTCTCACTTTTTCTTAGGCAAATAAATCCTTCAAAAATTTCCCTAATGACCACATTATCTGAGTGTCAATATTAGGCTAGTTGTGAATATGAGAAACGTATCTAGATCTAGATTTTGGATTCATTTCACCTCAAGATAGAACATGTCCTTGTTGCTAAAACAACTGATTTAGAGGCTGTCATAAAAACAAGGGATTATCTGGTATAATCTACATATTTTATAAATACTTTATTTAGATACCATATTTACCTGAAAACATTCTCAGAACAAATGTATTAATTTTAAACAATGCTTCATATTATGGCATTCCTCTATTTAAAGCATGAATCGCTTTCTTCTTTAGCCAAAGGAGACATGTTATTCAATATAAGTGAGTGAATGCCTTATCTTGACCCATTCTAAAAAGGAGCAGAGTAGCAGAAAAGGTAAGACATTTATATTTCACAAATAATCTCCCACTGTTCCTCTTGGATGCTGTTGAAAAAACTTTCTGTCAGCCTATAATGGCAATATTTTAATGAATCATCCTGAGAAAAGTGACAGATCATCAGAAAATGGCTCAGTATGGCAGCACTTCAGTTAAACTAATACAGATTAATTTATCTCAAATTTTTCTCATTTTTTATTTGCCTTTACATAAACATTGCCTTTCCATAACCATTTTATTTGAAATTCAGAGTGGGTGTTGAATTATGTCCCTCTATGCATTTTAGCATTTGGAATGGTGCAAAAAAGAGTTAAAATGTGGATACTGGACAAGTCAGTAGGAATTAAAAGATTTACATGTCTGTTTAGTGGGGATGGACTGTGGTGAATTATGAGATCTCCATTAATGTGTGCATAATGGAAACAGAAATGTTGCTCCAGCATCTCTCGAGTTGTGGTATTTTGCTGTTATGCCGTAGGGTAAAGTCAGAGGCTTATGCTAGACCTATGAGCTATAGAATTGACTGCCATGGGGATTATCTGTAGAAGAAAATCATACTTCCCCTTGTGACGTGGGTGATGTAGAAGCTAACGGAAAATCCGCCAAAACATGGAATTAGAATCTTTTATTTTTTTTGCAGACCTCTGCGGAGCGCAAGTCTCTGCTTAGGAAACGTGTTTTGGGCTAACAAACAAATGGGTGGACCTCACTGGACCTCTCTCTATAAGGCAGAATTGTTCATGTATGTACGTATTAAGGAAAACAACGTTTCATCATGTCCAATACAAAGACTGTATACTCACTGCTAAAGTAGAGCTTGCCAATGTGACAGAAGTCCAGCATTCCTCCCTCAGACTTGTATGAGCTCACAATATTGGCTGTGGCTCCACCTAGTAACTGAAGTCATTTGTTCATTTGTTTAACACCACCCCCTCCCTTTTTTTTGTTTTTCTTTGTCATGGATGGTTTACGAAGGAGGGGGTTGTAAAACACTCTTCAGCCTCTATTAACTTCCCCTTTGTCTCCCAATGTAAACAGATGCCTGTCTATCTGCTCAGTTTCCTGTTTTGGGCTGTTATTTTGACACGGCACCTCCTATGCACAAGAACCTGCCACGAGAGACGTGCTCTTTGTGTACACAGATGTAACATCTAAATAAATGTGTTTCGCTCTTAGCTTCAATCAGTGATGGTCCATGTTGTGCGATTAGTGTGTTAGTTCGATGTGGACTGGTAGTTAGAGTATAGGCTACAGGTAAATTTAAACCATGAACAAATCATACACGTCACATGCTATCCACCTAAGTGCTTCTGTATTCCTTCACATCTGCTTTGTAGTATTGTCTGTGTATTGTCACCGGATGCCATTTACATTCATTCTTTCATTTTGGCAAGGCCAAAAGGGTATTTCTATTGACCTGTGACTTCATGGATGAGAGATGAGCATTGTTGTACTTACTGACCAATGGCACAGAAGTGAATTGCTTCACAACAGGAAATAATGTAATATCTTCACCTTTTGCCGTGTTTTGGATGTAAACAACAGTGTAGGCATTTCATTGAATGCTCCTTTGTTTGGCCTTACAAGTGGTATTGACTTGATTCAAATGACTAGAGACTTGACATGACTTGAAATTCAACCTGAAATGTTCAATTGAATTCTGTATAGATTATTTTAGATATTAAATTGGTAATGGACTCAACGTGGTTTGTGACTATGCTGGGGTGACTTTGAGAGGAAGTGCAAAGAGAAAAAAATTGAGTTTTCTGCACTGATAATTAGAATTTAGGATTAAATTGAAGATTGGAGAACTATAATCTCTTGAAGTGCCCTTTTTTGTTAGGCCTGGAAGTCAACCTCTATCCCACTCTAAAAGCACCAGGAGCTATTATTTCTATTCTAGAAAGTCTTTCATTTAGATGATTCTGAAATTTGAGTATTAAAGCGGAATAATCCCAGTAAATGTGAACTATCGTACTGCAGGGTCCATTTTAACAATTTCCCGTGGCTTGTCCTTTTTGCTTCCGATGTCAGATTTTTAATGTGCTCTCATTTGTCCGTACTGAGCGATTGCTAATGAGCCATTATCGTAGCTCAGTTTTCTAATTACTGCTGACTGGAAAACTTACTGTAGCAACACATTAACTTTGAGCTGTGTTCAGTCACAAAAAAAAAAGAAGAGCCTATCTTTAAAATGTTCTGTGAAAGTTTGACTTGTCGGATGTTTTTGTGAAGCTCCAGCTATTCTGGTCTTCCGAGATATCTGGTAGAATACCTCTGATGTTTGCATAGGAAGGAAACCTGCCTACTGTCTGTGTACAGTCTGACTGGTCTGTTTTGAGAGGTCCTTCCTGCTTGGGCTGATAAAAAAAAAATTGAAGAGGACTGTGGAAAATTTGTCCTGGGAATGTTGGGGAAATTAGTTCCCAATAAAACCATTTCAAGCTACAAGGTAAATGGATAAAGAAAGAGGATGTGAGAGAGTGATAGAGGGCAATATATAGGCTGCTGGATGTTTGCAAGAGCTATTTTTAACATTGCATGTGGATTAGCAAGGAAAGTATTTTACTGTTAAGTATGTCTTCAAAATGGTGGAAATTTAAGATTATGAGTGTCACTTCTAAACTCCTTACCACTGCTGAGGACACTTAAATTAATCCACTCAATAGCAGTTCCTTAGGCAAAATGTATGTGTCCTTCCTCCCATGTCTCATATATCGTTCACACTGCTTTGTAATGAATAAGGACCTTTTCACTTAATAAATGGCCAGGGGCTGGCCACAGCTTTACAAAGCAGGCCTTCCATTGCAGACTGCAGTTTTGTGCCAGCAAGCAACACTACCCAAGACTCCCCTAACAGTAATGAAAACAAACTTGTAAAACCTGCCATTATGAATTTTGGAAAATACCTTCTTATTTGAAATGGGTTTCCAATGTGCTGCCAGTGTTGATTAAAGCTAAATCTGTCCATGTCCATATATAGGTATTTGAGCATCGTTATTGCCTGTGTCAAGCTCTAATGCATGATAATGATTAATGTAATGTAACCCATTGTAAAAGGATCTATCTAGAAACTGAACAGTTTATATAAACATTTCAGATAATGTGTTTTACAGTGTAGTTGGAGGTCATCGCTGGTCCATCAGTTCCCATAAAACAGTGAAAGGCCTCTGAAAGTCAATGGCCCATGAGTGCTTTACATGGTAGTTCCATGTCTTCCAACTGCACCTTTTTAGAATTCAAGGCCATGGATCCAGGAACATTCCAGGTTACTGTAGGTTGCGAGCGCCCCTCTTCTATAATGACAGGAAGCATTGAAATGGTCATTTCAAAACACCAGACGCAGAACACGCATAAATAAACACAGTCGTTTTTATTTTCTAACTGGGCGAAGGCAGCGTTTGTCAATTTCGCGAAGGGCTTTGTTTTCAAAGTTTCCTTCCTATTTGGTTTGTCCTCCAGGAATTGTATCCTTCCCAGCAGCAATACAACAATGTGCTGCTTCATTACAGCTCTGCTACAGTATGTCTGAGACTAGTGGAGCCATCAGGCTACCAGACGCATGCTAAAGCCATTAGCTAGTGGATGACGGTGGTTAGCCACAGAAGCATCGCATAGAACCCTCTCACTGTGTGCATAATGAACCCAAGGAAAAGGATGTGTGTTTGTGTGTGTGTGTGTGTGTGTGTGTGTGTGTGTGTGTGTGTGTGTGTGTGTGCTCATGCCATTGTGTTGAAATAAGTTGTTGGTCTCTGAGCTGCAAATCAAACCACGAGACCGAAATGCAGGAATGTGCTTTACACTGTTGCTTCACAAATTAAGGTATCCATTTGTATTAGCCTCTGTCACAGTTGCTGCCACACTCTGGATGGTCTAAAGACTGCAGTACTACTCAGACTGACAGATCCCAGCTATGGTCGCGGCAACGCCTATTAATAGGCTCAGTCACATCATGATTGGTCTCTTAGTCAAGCGGAGACATTTTGACAGGTCTCGCTCACTCTCTCTCTCTCTGGAGCCTCAGAAAGACTTAATTACAGCTACTCTCTCAATCTAAATATACTGGAAGTGCATCCATTATGCATGCCTTCCTTTGGTGTCAATGAGATGCCGTTAGATTTAGCAGACAATCATTACTGAATGCTCTGCGTTAAGGCCCAGGTGTTTAGGTGAACCCAACTTGCCCAACATATTTCCAACAGAAAAGTTAAGCAACACCTATAATGATATTGTGGGAGCTCTTTAAGTTATGTCTTTTGGCTCCTATTCTTTTTTTTTTTTTCACATTTGAAAATCTATTGGATTATGCAGTATATTTAATAACAATAATAATAATAATAATACAAATAAACAATTTTAATAGTAGAACACATTGAAAACACATTAATAGCAATAGAACAATAAAATAGTTTATTTGTTGCGTTAGCGTTGTGCTTTGGGCATTGCAGCCCTCTGAGTTGGATCCTGCGGCCATCTTTGATCAGGTCCATACCTACGCCCACACACACACTCCCATATGATATTAAACAGGGTCAAAGTCACATAGCTCGGGTTCAGTTCAATGCGGGTGCAAATTAGTGCACATAGGCTCGTGCACAGTGTAGCGCGTATCTTCTACTGTGAGACAGGAAGTCAAGTGTACCCACAGCATTGTCGCCATGATTTCTGCCCGTATTCCTGTCAGCTGTGGGGAAACGGGGGATCTCTCGGCCATATTTTAATTATGGCTTTAGGACCCAGACAGGATTAGGAAATCAAAATGTCACTTATCTTCCATCATTATCGTGTATTTATGAGCTTGTATGTAGCTCTTTACTGCCATCCTCCCGGCACTGTATTTAGGGACCAGTAAATAGACGGGAAGAGTGGTTTATGTAGCAATGGGGAAGAGAAAAGAGGGGAAACCGGGTCGCTGCTTCAGTGCTTTGTGGCGGCCTTGCCTGCATTACATCACACAGATGTCTCAGCACTGATGACAGAGCCAGGGCTGAGAGGGGGGCTGGTCCTCTGGATGATGTCACCGGCAGCCAATCACAGCTCTCCAGGGCCGGTACACTCTTGGCAGCACTCAGGTCTACTATAGGAAAATGTCTCTCAAAATGCAATTTTTGCATCTGGAATCACAAGGTTGGGTTTGTGGGCGTGTGTGTGTGTGTGTGTGTGTGTGTGTGTGTGTGTGTGTGCGTGCGTGCGTGTGCGTGTGAGCACGTGTGTGTGTGTGTGCGTGTGTGTGTGTGTGTGTGTGCGTGCGTGTGTGCATGTGTGCGTGTTTGTGTGTGCGCGTGTGTCTGTGCGCGCGCGGCTGATATTTTTAGACCAGCCGATAGCGGATCAGAACTCTCTCCTGCTACCTTGTTTGGTATGGCTTGCTGTAAGTGCACTGTACATAAGGCATACGGTAGAAAGGTCACGGCAGCTCTGTCTGGTGTTCATGCATGCCATATAGAGTACTGTGTACACTATGCAGGTGATGGCGGACATATGAGCTGACATATTAGCTGACACCATTATAAACCCTTATTTGCAGCTTACTGTATTATTTTTAAGCCACAGTTTGATTTCAGTGCCTTCCTATAGACACGTAGGTAAAGGTTTTTGTCAGCCCTCACATCCTACTCATGTGCAGTTAACACATATTTCAGTATTTCACTATACATTCATTGGCCCTGCTGTGTATATGTGCATTGTGGCCAGGCAGGAACCACCAATACTTAACAGTGCATTTTGCACAAACACAGGAAAGAGCTCACCAACACCCATAGCGCACACACACAGCAGGTTTCATGGATAAACCCAGGGACAGAGGCACCAGTGTTCTCAGACCACCAGCCTTTGGCCCCCCCCCACCCACACACACACACACACACACGCACACACACACACACACACACCTTACCACCTGCATGACTTATCAGCTCCAACAGAACTATGCTCGCCACAAGCCAGACATTATGGACCTGCCTGGTTTCTACCTCTTACCCCCCCTCCACACACACACACACACACACACACACACACACACACTCTTGGCTGAGAATACGTTTTTGTTTTTACAGTAGTTTAATCTCAGCGCCATTTGCCGTGGCTCATTTGGAATACTTTAAACGTATTGCACGTATATAACACACTGCAGTGATCTTATGAGGAATTTTATTAATTTATGATGACATGTTCTGTACCAGTTGCCTGAGCTGCTGGGGTTAGTCATAAGCCTTAGCATGCAAATTACATCTTTACGCTGCCATGCAGCCAACGAAGGATAATGAACATATGATTGACGGGCTTGTGAGTCCGGGCCTTAAGCTGCTTATCACTGTGAAGAGAGTCAATTGCAGAGTAATCACTTTTTAATAAAGTTGTTCAAACAGGCGTATTGAAAGGCATGTTCTGTGCTGAGCCAAAGCGAAACAGTCAGTTCTTTGCGGCACAGAGACGCGCGGTTGGTCTCGTTTGTTTAGCTAGCATTAGTGGGATATCTCTAGTGTGTCTGTATCCTCATCTGTCTTAATGTTTGTCTCCTGCTGTCTAATTAGCACCAGATAAGCATTGCAGGTGCAGCAGCCAAGCGTTATAGACCTTGTGAAAAGTGAGCCATATCATGTGTGTGCGTGTGTGTGGGGACATGCGTTTGTTGGCAGTGAAAATTTGCCAGAAAAGATAATCGATATCTTATCAGCGAACACAGAGGTGCGAGATAGGCTATGAACGTTTCTTTATTTGTTTAATCCCTGTTGCTGCTCTGTAACGGTGTTTACACAGGGAAACGCACACATCCGAGATGAAAGCATTTCATCGAATCTGTTCGTAGTGCCGAAATGACCATTGGATGGCCAGTCATCAGCTCACATAAGCACCGCCTCATGAGGGTAAACTATGTCACGGGTGGTTAACAAGGGCCCATATCAGCAAGTTATACTCGAGCTATACTTTGTATATACTGTAAATTGTAGCAAAAGATTCAACATACAGTTGACAGGGGTGGCAAGGTTTTAAATGTAAGGTTTTTATTCACACTTACAGAGGAAGTGTGAATCATTATTCAACTTCAGAATTAAAGTGATTGTTGGCAATGTTAATACATGTCTATTCCTAATTAATTTATATTCACCGGTTGATACGGTTAGTATCATTTGTATGTTAATTCTTCCTTGAGCAAATAAGTGGTGAATAGTTCTTTCCGGACTAGTGTCTCTATGTATACCACTACAGAACAGAGCAACTTTATGCCCAGCAAACAGTCAAAGCAGTAGCGAACCGTGACTCTGGACAATGGGCCTTCAGTGTCACCACAACAAGACAACATCTGCTGAAAGTATGCGACCAGAACCGTGAGCTCAAAACGATTGCCGACATGTAATCATTGACTGCTAATGGAACATCCAGGGCTGTGCCTTCCTTTTTTGCCGGAATGTGTCCGCCTCCGGTCACCGTTTGCCCAGGTCCCCAACGCACCCTAGCCACGCCTTCTTTTGTGCTGATTGTTTATCGTTTACAGCTGTGGGTGTAGAGAGTTACAGCTATATAGTAAATGTTAACCTCACACACATACACGCCAAGTGCATAAGATACAGTACAGCCTGGGCTACATATTTCAGTCATAAAGCTAGATCTGGCTTAGGTTTCCACATACACACAAAAAAAAACTTTCCTGTTGCTTTCACATCCAACAAGCAATCTTGCCAAACAGACAAAGCATCTTAAATTATTAACTAACAACATCTAAGTAGTAGTAATAGGCCTTGGGCTTAACCGTATCCTCGTCGATAGCATTAGTGCTTGACCAGTGATGTTCAAAACTCAGTAGAGTAAGCAAACCATTTATTTAATGTTGCCATGGGAACAAACATGTTTTAAAAGATGTCTGTCAACGTCAGTCATCACGATGCTGTAAAATGTCCACAAACACACAAAACAAGATGAATAGTTTCGCTCACTGGCGCTGCTCTCATCGTGGCAGTCCAATGTATATGGCATATGTGCAGGCGTTTTACAGCTGCTTCCATTAAACAGTCACCTAACGTAGACTGGATAGTCTACTGACCAAAACAAGTTCATCCAAGTTGAAAAGTAGGCTATAGACATCCCACTCGCAATAGTAGTACCCGGCCTGGTACATCTATTAATTATTACTGGTGTTGGTCTGTTGAAAAGGCATTCTCAAAATTAAATCAATGTCAGGTCCTCTTCACGTTATATCTTCATTTCAGACAAAAATACTGATTGAAAATTGTATGGTCCACTGATATTCAGTTTCATTTATCTTGATTCTCTATAGCCTAATAATATTTCTCTGTTGAGTCCTATATTGTAACGGTGGGTAAGCTACAGTACGGTAGCCTACAACAATTTGTTTGGTGGTAAGCTCAGCCTGCTAGTCATGATCAAGTCACAACATAGCAGCATAACTCACAATTAAGGTATTCTGAATAAATCGAATGATGTTCAAATCTTCGCATAATGCCCCACCTCCATCCAATATAAAAATATGATTGACTAATGAATCAAACACACCCACATTAATTTGACTATGGAATATACTGGTGTGGGTCAAGTCAATTTGCTCATTGATGGGCCTGTACCATGCCACAGTTGTAAAGAAGTTCAGACTATTCTGCCTAGCAACTATCACAAGAAAACGTGATTGTTTAATTTCCCCCCCGTTTGCTTTCATGTAATGTAGCGTTTAAAAATCACTGTTTAAGAGTCAGAGAACAGTCTGCTGCCTACTAACGTTACACTGTAACGCAGAATCACAATTATTTTATTGTTTAGTTTATAAATCAATAAAATATATGTATATTATGTTGGGCCTTCACTGAATACCTTGATGGCCCTGATGGTTCACCTGTGAGTCAAAGTAATGCTTACAGAGCAAAGGGTTTAATGCCAGTGTTTTACAACAAATTTATAATTTTTAAAGACAAATAATGTTTTCTATTGTAACACACAGTTCTGTCATTTGGACCAGGTTAGGCATGACAGAAAATACTGCAGACATGAGCGTTCATAATTCCAAACTATTCCTTTAAAACCAGTTTGGCTTTGTGGGACGTCTGGGCTCCAGCCCTGAGTGACTCTGCTCCCAGGAATGAAGCTGTTCGTCAGGGGAGAAGAGGTCGCATGTTCTTCCTCTCTGACTCCTGGGCGTACATCCTTCTCCCAAACACAGCTTGTCATGACGCCACAAGGAGCACCCGAGGCCCAGAGATGGTTGTTACGGGAGACCGGCAGATTTCTTAGCCGTCGGCTGATTCGAGATTAACTTCCCCTGACCACAAGTTAATGAAGTGTGCATGTCGCAGTCTCACTCAGGTTTTATGGGCAAATGCACACAATGTTCACACGTACCTACATCCACACAGAAATACGCTGGTTCATTAAGTGTCAGTGTTCTAAGTTAATGTGTAACAAAGAAATGGTTATTGTGTACCCACAAACAATTATATTCTCTCACACACACACATGCATGCATGCACGCACGCACACACACACACACACGCGCGCGCGCGCACCCACGCACGCGCGCACACGCACACGCACACGCACACACACTCTCTCTTAATTTACACTAATAAGCTCAAATTAGTGTTTGTGAATCATAAAAGTGTTGAATCAGCGCCCCCTAGTGTGATTAAGAATGCAACATGTGTGGTGAGTGTCTGTTCCTGTGTGGTTTATAGAGTCCAAGAGCTGGCTGCTTCATCAAAATTGATCCAGCTCTGGTGCTGATTAAAGTGGAGCAGATTGTGCTGTTGAGTAGAGCTGGCCAATGAAGGGTGCTTTCTAACTGAGGGCAGAACGTCATCTTCAACAGGCTGCAGCAGCTCCTATCTGATTCTGCACACTCTGTTTGCCGACTGTGTTTGTCGGTAGGGAATAGCTGTTGCAAACCACTGTTACTTCAGGAGATGATCATTTACAGTATATTTGGTTGACTAACACTAACTTTCAGCCTATTCAGTATGGACACTAAACTCTCACTTGAGTTGAAGGTATACCTATCACTGAAGACAAGTATTTTCACTCTGGGTTAGAATAATCAATTTGCAATTCTATGGAACAGTGGCTAGTCTTTAAGTGGGGGCAGGACTACAGCTATATTTCTACTATTCATTATTTGGCTTCTGAAATGTTTAGGGCCCAGTTGTGCTTAAATCTGCTGTGAAATACATATTACAATTACTCGAATTAAAGTTCCATACTGTAGATTGAAACAACAATCAAATCTCACACTGGTATTGAAGTGTAGTTTTGGCTCTGTGTTTACTGCAGATACGTACAATTTCTACATAAACTGTCAATATTGTTTTCTACTTTGGATGTTGTTAATATTTGTCTTTGCGTCAGACAGGCTAAAGTCTCTGCTAACAAGGTTGGAAACACGTTGGCCATTAAAAGTCACTGCAGCTGGGAGGTTGTCTCATTAGCGGAGACAGAGAGAGAAGGAGAGAGAGAGAGAGAGAGAGAGAGGATAGATGGAAGAGAGAGGTGGCAAAAATGGGGCAAAGCAAATTCCAGCAGTTCCAGGAAGTTATATTATCAAATAAAAAATGGCCAGACACGAATACGGCTACCTCACCACCACTCTGACTGTTTCAAACCACTAATGAGGTTTAATTTGTCAATGGAATATAGAAAAGCCTGCTAGTCACGATCAAGTCACAACATAGCAGCATAACTCGGTTGTCCGAGTTATGCTTTGTACAGTGGCAAAATGTATATAATAACGATTGTTTGTGCTTTTATTCTATTCAATATACTGTACAATATAGTGTGTTTTAATGGCTGCAATTTACTGATTGTACATTTATACAGTATAAAGATGGCAAGATGACCTGAAATTATATAAAATAAAAAAAGAAGAAGACAATTTTCAAGGCTTAAAATATATATGGGACGGAATGCCTTTCATTCTTAGTAAAAGGTCTGTGTTTTACGTGTGCATGTGCACTATTTGGTAGTATTGATATGCTTGGAAAAGTTGTATTATTTGAACATATGGTACAACTGAAACAGATACTGTACTGTAGTCTAAGCCGTGAAATATTATCTGTGCTAGTGCTTTTGTATGTGTCCAGTTTTGTTTTCGTTCATACATATAGGTGTTGTTAAGTTGGTGTCAGGCAGCTTATGCCCGCATAACGGCTTATCTTGGAGATCTGCAATCAATTAAATGCTTATTATCTGTCTCACTGTGGCTGTTAAACATATCCTATAGGCACACAAATGAGCTTTCGCAGGAGCAAACCTGATAAATTGACTGCATTTATAAAGTGCATTTCTAACCTTCAGGTCACTCGAAGCGCTCTACAAGATTGCCTCACATTCATCAATTCACACATACAGAATACATTTTAGGCTTGTTAGTTATGTTATTATATTTAGGTAAATTAGAAGAAAGATTTGCAATTAAATAAAGGGAATGAAATAAGGTGGTGTAAGTCTGACATGGGAGAACACAAAGGATCTTTATTAGTCATTTATGATTAAATTACGCCTGTGCACCTTTTCATAACGGGATCATTCATTTGAATCTTGCATAAACAACATCCGTTTTCATCCAATAGACTAACTCTGTGGCGCACGTGACATCATCACTGATACTCTGATATTTACATAATGGAAATATTGTCAGGTGCTCAATAGTGGACGTGCCCATTTGTTCAGCGCACAGCAGTATTTTGTCTATAACTGCATGCTTATGGGGAAATAATAGTATGAGTTAGTGGGCGTGCACTAGGATGCATTCCTCCATAAATAAAAAACAAACAGAAAGCAGGTGGAGATAACAACAGGCCATGGCCTCAAACAGGTCCTGTGTGTTCAGTGTATTACAAAGTATCGCTTGCTTAAGATGTGTAGTCGAAAATACACCAAACACGATTCTTTAGTCATTGGAGGGAAACCAAATACCCCTTTCAGGTCTCCCTCGATGCTCTAAAAGTGGCAGGTGTTTTCCAAACCTGGATTGTTGACAGTGAAAGCATTGCGAGACGGGTTGATTCACACCACAGGATGTAATGGTGAGGTTGGAATCAATGGCAAGGCACCTCTTTGAGATGCCGGAGGCAGACTTTATTTATTGTGAATGGGTCAAATAGAGGGAACGCTTCTTCTTAAGCATTGTGTCACCGTTTGATCTGTAAAGCACAGAACACCTCCTGGCGTATGCGCGTCATATTGTCGGTATATCGCTAAGATGGCTGCCATGAAATTTGATGCAAAAATGTCCACAACAAAAGCGAGTCATAAATTGTGGCGGAATGTGTATCACAATTGTCCCTGCAGAGTCTTGACCTAAATGACATACCCTGGTAGACCTGGATATTATATTATAGCCTTCATCTATAATACAGTACGTTAACACACCATGGCAACGTTAGCACCTTAACCTAAGTGGCTTGTGTAAACGAACAGAAACACCTTGCATATTTGTTCCTATGAAAATCACACAGCTCCCACATGACTTCATTGAGTCTTCTGATGGACTGCTAACGTCTGTCTGCGTGTTATGCCTAACAGTCTGAGTATGTGTGTGGGTGAGTAGAGCCAGACCCATATGTTACACATTATCTGTCAGCTGCTCCATTGTGTTTGACCATGCGCTCACTTCAGCCATTTCAATTACATGGGCCGCGAACATAGATCATTGATCTCCATGTTTTCCTGTAAAGATACGTCAGACGTTGAAACACGGCACCTTTTCTTGTAGATCACATCACTTAACCTGCATCAGCAGTGGCAGCTGCAAATACTCGTGGCACTAGCCCGTATGCTAACAATAAACACACATATTAAAGGAACTGTGTATGATTGTCTGCCACTAGATGTCACACTAAGCACTACAATCTCAGACCAAAGCTAATTATCCACACACACACACACGAACATGCACTAACCTGCGTTGGACCAGCTATGAAAACAGAACAGAGACGTGGGGACTACAACCACATAACTATTACAACATAATGACTCCTAATATCTTTATACAGAAAGAAAATGGTTGTTTGCTGTTGTATTATGTGGAGTCAGCAATTGTAAGATAATTCAAGTTTTGTCCAATCCGTTGAATATCTACTAACTAGACCCGTTCGTTATGAGTGTGCGCTGAACAAATATCTTGGTGTTTCTGCACATTTGTGACCCTGTAAATGTGAATACAAACAAGTGGTGCAGACCGCACCAACACTATCCCAGCCACAGCAATGTGTTTCAGAGCTTGGCAGAGCGTCTGTGAGAGCACCCATATGGCATTGAAGGGAGAGTTGTTTTTGGTTTGATCGAATTCAAATGGCAACAATCTTTCTCCAGAATCCCAGACTCCATCTTTAAAGTTTAAAATACCATATTGTACAACCTTTAAACATGCTACTGTATAAAGAATAGTATTGATTTATGTATTTTTTTCCCACACCCTTCACATAAGACAGTTAGCTTTCTTTCTTGTAATCTCGTGTTGATACAAAATGGATTAAATTGGAATGTGGTTTGGACTTTGCAAGGTGACTCATTAAGATGTGTCTGTGGGCCCCTTAGCCTCTATGACATCCTGAGACAGGCTTTTTTACACACACACACTCACGTGCACAATCGTGGCAGAAATCCAGACCTGTTTGAGTATAGTCTGTTTGTATGCACATGCATGAGTACTGTGTGTGTGTGTGTGTGTGTGTGTGTGTGTGTGTGTGTGTGTGTGTGTGCATGTAGCCATTACGATATGTCAGACTGACACTTTGCCTTTGTCAGCGCCTGATCCTCTTTTAAGGTGGAGTAAGTCAATCTGGGGAAAGATGGTTGATATTTGAACTTGATCAAAACAACACCTCTTCCTTCAATGCCATACGGTGCTCCCGCAGAAGCTCCGCCCCCTAATTTGGACACGCATTACCAAGGCCGGGATAGTGTTGTGTAGTGCGGTCTGCACCACTTTGTTTATAAATCCCATGAAAACACCTGATTTTCTTTTCAGCGTGCGCAAACAGCTAGTGGAGAATGAGGAGGAATTCATTGAATTTGACTAAATGCATTATCTTAACATCGCTGGCTCCACCTTTAAAGACTCACTATCTTTCCGGCTTTCCGTGTGTCTGTCACACGCACACGCACACACATTGCTAGTGTGGAGTGGAGTGGAGCTGTTAGTGTGAGAGTGGGGGGCCTGTTGTTGTGTGTGTACTGGTATGCAGTTGGCTTTCTAAAGCCCCACCAGTGTAGCCAGGGGCCGTGGGGCAGGGCCTATCTCAAGCCCCCTGTTTATTCCACGTGAGCTACTTCTGGAATGTGAAAGTAGCCAGCAGTGAGCAGGGTCGTCGCCTGACTCTCCCAAGCCCACTCTTCCCCGTCGAGGTGTTGCGTTCATTCACAAGGTGCAATGGAAGCCGATGAAGGGAAAGATTGTTCACTTGAGGAAGGTAATGAACTTTCAACAACAAGCAGATAGGAAATACATAAACCAAGTTAACTTAGCTCCTTGGGGGGGTGGGGGGGGGGGGGGGGGGGGGGGTTAAAATTTAAACACCCAGCCAAAATTTGTTTGCGGTGTGGGGA